>OVAY01000006.1:0-90643 GCA_900406395.1 Kernera saxatilis
GATGCGTGGCTTTCGCAGAATAGGAAAAGCCCATGGTCGAGGAAGAAGGAGGTCGTTCAGGGAGAGTTGACGGAGGAGCAGAAGAAGTATGCAGAGGACCACGCGAAGAAGAAGGAAGAGAAGGGACAACAAGGCGAAGCCAAAGGAGAGCATTATGCAGACAAGAGCACATTCCATGGAAAGGAGGAGAAAGATTATCAAGGGAGGTCATGGATTGAGGCTCCTAAAGATGCAAAGGCAAACAACGATCATTGTTACATTCCAAAACGTCTGGTTCATACATGGAGTGGTCACACGAAAGGTGTTTCTGCTATTCGGTTCTTCCCAAAGCATGGACATTTGCTTCTCTCTGCAGGTAAGGATACTAAGGTTAAGATTTGGGATGTGCATAACTCTCGTAAATGTATGAGGACTTACATGGGTCACGCCCAAGCTGTGAAGGATATTTGCTTCTCTAATGATGGGACTAAGTTCTTAACTGCTGGGTATGATAAGAACATTAAGTATTGGGACACGGAAACTGGCCAAGTTATATCGACTTTCTCGACCGGGAAGATTCCATATGTGGTTAAGCTGAATCCGGATGATGACAAGCAGAACATTTTGTTGGCCGGTATGAGCGATAAGAAGATTGTGCAATGGGATATTAATACGGGGGAGATTACACAAGAATACGATCAGCACTTGGGTGCCGTTAATACAATCACATTTGTGGACAATAACAGAAGATTTATCACATCAAGCGATGATAAGTCTCTCCGCGTGTGGGAATTCGGGATACCAGTGGTTATCAAGTATATCAGTGAGCCTCATATGCACTCTATGCCTTTCATTTCTGTTCACCCGAATGGAAATTGGCTTGCTGCACAGAGTTTGGATAATCAGATCCTGATCTACAGTACCCGAGAACGGTTCCAGCTGAATAAAAAGAAGAGGTTTGCAGGGCACATTGTCGACAGTTATGCATGTCAAGTTAATTTCTCCCCAGATGGACGGTTTGTAATGTCAGGAGATGGTGAGGGTAAGTGCTGGTTTTGGGACTGGAAGAGCTGCAAAGTCTTTAGGACTCTTAAATGTCACAATGGAGTATGCATTGGAGCCGAGTGGCATCCTTTGGAACAGAGTAAAGTCGCCACTTGTGGTTGGGACGGCTTGATTAAGTATTGGGACTAAGACAAGACAGAGGCATCACGGAGGAAGAGAAAGAGAGTAGTAGAAGCGCAGAAATCACGGCCTAGTCTGGGCTATACAGAATGCTGCATAATATTATAAAGATAGCTTTTAAGACTTCTCGCAAAATCGGTGTTATTTGCACCACTGCAGCAATTTAGGCTTTCATTCGGATTCTTTGTTATTGGCTTCTGATTGTGTCATGCTTCGTAGTTAAAAAAAAACTAACTAATCCATACAATTACTTATTATTTGATTTTAAATTGAACCAAAACCAACCCAATTAAGGTTGGTCTGACTTTGGTAAGTAGAGTTCAAACCGGCCTAGCCACACTTGGACCGAACTCGATTATAAACCGAATCATCGTCCTGATCCTGAAGTGTATATTCAATTTCCAAAATCTTATAATTATTTTTTATTTCGTTCGAAAATATTTAATAGACTGTCCAGCCGTGTCGTACCATTTCCATAAAGATAACCAAATGTGGGTAATGGTATAATAAACAAAGAAATAGTACAGGTTGTCCAAAAACTAAGTAACCAAAACTCCCAAGCCAAATATCAATTTGTACACAACTGAATCAAGAATCAAAGGGCCACCAAAATCATCCCTTTGAATTACTACATCTCATTAGCATTAGAAGAGAGGGAAAAAAAAGTTACAGATCTTTCTGTTTCAAACTAACAACTATGAACAAACCATTGAATACCCTTTAACAAAAAAACAACAAAAACTATGAACAAAACAAAGAAGCAGGAGAAAGAAAAATCAAGGAAAATGTCAGACGAAACGAACAAAAGAACTTTCACCAACAAAAAAAGGGTTTTATTTGTTCGTCACCGATTTTTAGCAGGAGCAGTCAGATGCGGAAACTTCTCCTTAAGAACAGTCTGGTCACAAGCCGTTGTCTGGTTAGAAGATGCTCTGTTTTCGGTATTCAATTCCTTCTTCCTCTTTTCCGTCTCCTGTGTTGATCCTCTGTTTCTGCTCTGTTCCTTTATCATTGGAACCAAGTACCAAACGATACAAGTGCACATGATCGAGACTGTTCGTCCGAAAAACACCAAGAAGATTAGAACCAATATCGCTGTCACGGGCAAGAAATGTTTCGGTCTTGAAATCTTCTTCAGATTCTCGTTCAATATACAGCTCTGTTTTTGCTCTGTTTCGGACTTTGTTTTCTTTATTTCTTGTTCCTCCTCTGTTTTTGATTCGGTCTTGACCTTGAAATCATCTTGAGCATCCTTAGTCTTACCTGCCTTCTTTGTCTTGATTATTACAGGGACGCACTCGCCGGAGCTTTTGAAGATAAACCGAACAAGAGGAGGCCCATCGGAGTCGAGCCTCTTGGCGTAAATGCTCTGTCTCTTCTCGTCGAGCTCAGAGAGAAGTGCAGAGAACTTATCAAGTCCGCGATTCGAATAAGGGTTCTTGCTTTCTTTGCTTCCTTTCCTCGATCTCTTCGGTGACGAAAAGGGACTCACCATTTTTGATTCGACTCGATTCGATAAATGAGATCCTCTAGTTTACTTACGGTTCTTTGTGAGAATTGGAGAGATTGAAGGTTTTTGGTTGTGGAGGAGCTGTTAGGATTTATTATTCGGACAAGAGAGACGGCTTTACTGTTTTCATAATGAGACTTGTATTAAATAAAATGTGATTTTTCGTATAAACAAATGGATTGGTGATTTGACCAGATCTCATTAAATGTGATAAATTGATTAGATCACGTAATTTAGACCCTTTGTTGGGCCTGGGACGAATAGAAGATCAGTTTCCACCAAAAGAAACGTCATCCCAGATGTATTTTTGCTGATTCACTTTCTTGCGGGAGAAGCTAGACGTGTAATCGTTTTTCTTTTAATCATTAGTAATTGTTAATTTTGACTGGGGAAACAAACAAAAAAAAAAAGAGATAACGGATTCATCCATAGGCATCTAGTTGGGATATAATTATTTTTTTTTTTAATCAAAATTGGGTTGGGTTCAACAAATTTTGATTAAAATGACATTTTATAGAGAAAGTGGATTAGTAAAGAAAATATAAAAGAAACAAATCATGTGTTGACAAAAAAAAAGAAGAAGGAGAAAGCAAATCATGTGATATAGGAGGAGGCTAACAATACTATTAATTCATCTAAGACTTTGAAGATAACATAGACTGATCCGTTTATCAATTTTTTTTATAAAAAAAAAGTATGTTTGGTTTCTATTCGGTAATTAGGTTCGGTGCAAAGGCATATTCATATTTCTGTTCGATCATATGAATGTGAAAGGAGTTTATAGAGCGTTCATCAAATATTGATATCGTACTAGTCTCATAAGTCATAACAGTCGCGTATTGTCCAAAATAATTTTAAAGCATTCCCAATTTGAAAACAGCTTCAAGGGCTTTTGAATTTTTCGAGCAAGTTTAAATTAAATGAAGGTTTTTGTAATACGCAAAAACATCCATTTATTTTTCAAAAACTTGATTTATCAATAGCCTTGGATTTCACCAGAGGGTTTGAGGTTTTGAAAGATACAAACAAGCAGTGAAACAAAGCTCTCTATGTTACAGATGTTATGTTACAGACACACTTAAAGCTTGTAATAAAAAAACACAGCTTCCAGCATCACGACTCGCTTAAACATCAAGACTATATAGAAAACATGATGACAATCAGTCATAAGTAGCAGAAGATCTCTGTAAATTACCCGTAGTAGACTTGAGCTCAGAGCTCAGCGTTAAAGCTTGAAGCTTGCGGATGGTAATGAAGCATCTCATTCCACATCATCTCTCTAATCGTTTCCTCTCCCAAATCCTCATCTACATCCAGATCAATAGGAACATGAGCCGGAGGGTTTGCATTGGGGTCATATAGAGGGGCCATGTAAGGATGCTGAAGCGCTTCAGTGACACTAATCCTCTTGGACGGGTCAAAAACAAGCATTTTCTGAAGAAGGTCGATGGCCAAAACATGAGCGCCCGGGTAAAGCCGGGATAAAGACATCCCCGGTGCGTACGGGAGCGATCTGATGTATCTCTTAGCTTTCGGGTTATCTATAAACGCAAGATCTTCTTCTCTTTGGCTTCCAAGAATGTTGACAATGAGTTTAAGCTGGTTAAGGCATTCTGTTCCTTGGAATATCGGTTTCCTACCAAGAAGCTCGGCGAAAATGCAACCAACGGACCAAACATCAATGGAAGTTCCGTAGTTGTCACAGCAGAGGAGAAGCTCGGGAGCTCGGTACCAACGAGTCACAACATATTCAGTCATGAATTGACCCTTGGTGTTGCTCGTCCGCGCAAGCCCAAAGTCGCATATTTTCAAATCGCAGTTTGCATTGACAAGGAGGTTACCAGGTTTCAAATCTCGGTGCAGGATGTTGGCTGAGTGAATATACTTGAGGCCTCGAAGCAACTACAAAAGTAAAAAGTGCAAAACTTAAGCAGAAAGCAAAATACACACAAAGCTAGAACCAACATTCTCAAGACTAATAATAGTGTTTTTTCCACATGAAACCGCAATCTTTAGCTTAAATAAAATTGTTCTGTTAATTATAAATGCAAATGTCAAACTCAAGTGATTTTTTCTTAGAATAAATTGGAGTTTGAAACAATCACAGCCAATCGCGTACCTGGAACAAGAAGTATTGGCAGTGATCGTTACTTAGAACTTGAGAAGACTTGATAATCTGGTGAAGATCCGTATCCATAAGCTCATAAACAAGATACACATCCTTGAAGCTCCTTTTATGAATTGGCATCATGACATCTTTCAAAGCAATCACATTCTCATGCCGAAGATGGCGTAGAAGCTTGAGCTCCCGAAGAGTCCTCAAAGCATCGATCCTATTCTCATAGACATTGTGAATCTTCTTGATAGCGACTTTCTCGTTGTTATCAGTGTTAACAGAGGAGCAGACTACACCGTATGCCCCACGGCCAATCGGTTTGATTGGCATGTATTTAGTGTCGATCTCGAACAGATTTTGCCACATCGAAAAGTAATGCTTCCCTTCATTCCTAATCCCGCTAGGAGGATCAACCGGAGTCGCCATTCTTTCTTCGCCTTCTTCATCACAATTCACAATCAAGAAACCAAATTGGCACACACAAGAAAACAAAATCTAAACTTTTCCACAACTATTCATCAAAATTTCTTAGTAATTCATTTGTCAATCGCTTGAAAAGTTGTGCAACATATTAGTAAAGCCGATCAGATGAACATCATATAGCACCTCAAGAACACAGATTCTATTAAATTTTGTTTTTTGGTGGTACAATTATGCTCAACTTAACAAAATTAAGAAATAGATTTAATTGAAAAAAACAGAAATTCAGATATTGTTTGGTGTGTGTTCTGTAGATTCCTTATGCAAATAGATTCCTCTGTTAGCTTGACCCCTATTGATCTTTAGGGTTCTAAAGTCAGACCTCATCTATGTATATAATTATGCAAACATAAAAGATGCTGTTTTCATTACTCGAGTGTATACATACATATTTCGCTTCAGCTGAGAAACAAAAACAAAACAAAAAAAAATTGAATCTTTGTAGATTTTGTGAAGGAATTTGAACGATCGGAATTGTGAAAAAAAAAATTTACCGGATAAAAGGGGACGAATACGAGCCGGGGAGAAACAGTTGGTGAGCAGACGATCGCCGGTGAGAGTGAGAGGTTAGATTTGGCCGGAGAAAGAGAGAGAGAGAGAGAGAGTTGAGAAACAGAAGGTGGAAGTGAGAGATTTGGTCAACGTTCTGACAGTTGACTCTCTACTTGCTTGTTCGGAGGAAAGTGGTGATCTCTACCTGATCTTCTCTTATAACTTAACTTGGGCTTAAATTAAGCCCAAACCGATTAGCAAACAGATTCACGTGTATTATCAAATTGCTTTCGGTAATATTGTATGGTTTTTTTGATAAATTGATCAAACTATTATCATCGTCTTGTCCTTTGTGAAATGTGTCCTATAATCTCTGTTTTTTTTTTTTTTGGGCTCTAGAACAACTCAATTTTTAACACCAAGGGACCATGTTAATAAATTTGACTGGTTATACATGTTAAAATATAAAAAAAAATCAGCAAATTCGGTTTGTAATTCAGTTTGCTCTACAAACCAGTTACACAAACTGTAGTTGTGATTCTTTTAGGCGTATTTAGGCCTGTCAATTGCGTGAAAAAACTGCGGGTCCCGCCCCGTTTGATCCGCTGCGGGGTGGGTGCGGGTCGGATGATTTGAAAAATCAAATAAGCGGAGCGGGTGCGGGTTGGATTTTATAAATCGCAGGGCGGATGCGGGTTCAAAATTTTGACGATGCGGGTTCGCGGTACCCGCTGAAAAAAAAAAAAAAATTTAGATTTATTTTAGATATAATTGTTTGATTAATAGTATTAAAATTTTAAAATATTTTAGAATAAATATAATTAATCTGTAAATTTTGATTTTTTTTTATAAATATGTGTATTTATATTTTAAAAAAGAATTTAGGATATTAAAAATTATTATTTTTTAGTTTAAAAAATAGTTTTAAATAAAAAATTTAATTTTTATAATTTTTATGGGTAAACCGCGGGTCCCGCGGGTTCAAGCGGGGCGGGTGCGGGTGTGATATTTTTTATTCGTAAAATTAGCGGAGCGGGTTTTCGCGGGTCAAAAAAAATTTAAATCCACTGCGGAGCGGGTCATGCGCGGCGGGTCGGACAGCAAAAGTCAGAACGTACATCAAAAGCAGTATGTAAAAATTTTACAGAAGAACCAAGTATTACGATAATGTTTTTACATGATGAGACCAAATATTACATACTGCTTTTGCTTTACGTTCAAGTAACAAAATTTGATTACGTTCAAGTAATAATCTCAATAACTTTGTGCTTAGAGAATTCCTTTTTGATTTTTCTCTAGATTTAAATTGATCTTTGGCTGATTTGGGTAACAGATTCGTGTGAATAATCGGATATATCCGAAACCACTTCTTATGATGGTATTGGTATTTACATGTTGATTTTCAAAGTATTTTGTGTTTAGGTAGAAGCCATGGTAAAACCTCTTGTTTTGGAAGTTATTAAGGAAATTCAAAGGCTCCAGATTGGATAAGCAATTTACCTGATAATTTGTTAAGTCAAATACTCTCGAATCTTTCCACGAAGGGTTCGATTTAGACCAACATTTTGTCAACACGATGGAGAAATTTCTGGTCATATGTTCCTGTTTTGAAATTGGATTTCTAATAAATTTTTAGATGATTACAACTTTATGAAGTTCTTCGGTAGAATTTTGGAATCTAACGAAGAGTTAAGACTTAAAAAGATTCAAGTTGATTTACAATATTGTTGATCATTTTCATTATGATTTCGTGTCGAGAATTGATGATGTGATTAAGCGTGGAGTTTGTCATCTAACTCTTTCGAATGAAGTAGATGGTGAGGAAGAGTTAGTTAGGAGGTCTCTCTCGCTCTATCTTTTGAATGAATTAGATGGTGATGAATTTAACTCTTTATTATGTAGTTTTCGATGCTCCCAAATCAGAATTGGTTTATTTACCTTGTGTCAAGACTATGTATCTAGAGATAGTCAAGTTTAACGGAGAGTCAATTCTTGAGACTCTCATACCAAATTGTTCGGTTTTCGAAGAATTAATCATAGTCACTGGTGATTATCTGGAAGTTGTATGTGTGCGTTTTCAGTCACTAAAATTTTTCAATTTGAAATCTATATGTGGTGACGAATGTGAATATGAACATCCGAACGATCATGATGTTGAAACTAATGCTCCAAAATTCGAGTTTATGAATGTCAGTGATTACCAATCTAAAAAGCTTCATAATACACAATATTGGTCCTTAAAGATATATGAACATTGGTGTTATCTTTGATGTGGAATATGATGATCCATGGGAAAAAGTTATGATCTTGTAATTTTCTTACCACGATATCCACAATCCATGAATGATCCTCTCCGTTCGAAGGTATACATAATTTGACGGCATTAAAGCTTTGTTGATTCAGTACAATGGGAGAAGAAAATAGAATAGAAGGTTAACAAAAAAAAAAGAATAGAATAAAAGTTTTTATTCAGCGAGATATAATATAAGAGAGGAGGCCCATGTAAACGAAAAGGGAAGGCCCATAAATCTAAGCGGTGGCAAAAATCTTGGAAACTGTATGAATGGTATAATATTGGTTGGAGTGCTATATTACTAACAAATAAAATAACGTTAGGTATTTGAGTATTTGATTAAATAAAGATGTTAGGTATCATTATCATCACTCATTCTCTTCTGTCAATAATACAGCTCACCAAAAGCCTTTATGGTAAAGCACGTTTCAGATATTTTGAAACATATGAAACAGTAAACACACACACACATCATATATATAAAAAGTATATTTACAGATTTCCAACTAATTCACCATAACCAATACAGCTTTAAATCATTATCTAAAACCAGACAAAGATTCTTTCCAGTTGTTTCCCATTTTTTTTATTTTCTTGCTCCTTAGCTCAAACCCAAAAGAGTCAAACCCAAACAAATATTTAGCATTGTCTTCACTGTTGAGAAAAAATGGTGTGAATGTTAAGCATTGCCAAGCCACTGCATGTATTTCTAACTACCTAAAATAGATTTAAAATCACAGAGTCAGTTAATGTTGAAAATATCTAGGAGACAGATATTGACGTGTGCTTACTTCAAGTTTGGACAAAAATCATTACGAGAAAGAAAAAAATGCTTGAATTTTTTTTTTAGTAGAAAAATGTTTATTTTTCTATCGTTTATCTTGTTTTTGGATTAGACAATGACGAAACCAATGCCAGAGTTGCCAGGAAACCCCAAATATTTGAATTTGAATTAGAAAAAATTCCAAATTTTGAAGCTAAGATATTTGCAGATAGATTGTAAATTTCTATATTTGAATGTTAGACACTTTTTGGACAACTCATTTTTAAAGTTTTGGTGACATTTTATTAGAAATTTACCCAACTATTTGAGTGAATTAACTTTAAAATGAAAAAGAAGAGAGACATGTTGGTTTTGAATATATCTGGTCCCCATCTTGAAAACCAAGCAACAATAATTGACAATCTCTTTCTTTCATCTTCATCTTATTCCTCTTTATCTCTCTCACCAAGATTGAGCTTCTTCTTCCGAGTCTTGCTCTGCTCTGATCACTTACAAGAAACAACACACAAATGGCGTTCGCAGGAACAACCCAGAAATGCATGGCCTGTGACAAAACCGTTTATCTCGTCGACAAGTTAACCGCCGACAACCGGGTTTACCACAAAGCCTGTTTCCGATGTCACCATTGCAAAGGAACTCTCAAGGTTTGATTTTTTGATTCTTGGTTCTTGTTCTTCTTACATTTTGTGATGATTTCTGATACATCTAGTGGTAGATCTAGATATAGATGGAGAAGACCAATCAATTAAGTAGAAACCTTTGATTTTTGTCAGATTAGATTAAAGATCTGATTGTTTTTTGCTTTTTTTTTCTTGTTGATGAAACAGCTTAGCAATTACAACTCCTTTGAAGGAGTTCTCTATTGCAGACCACATTTCGATCAAAATTTCAAGAGAACTGGAAGTCTTGAGAAAAGCTTCGAAGGTAATTAATCAGGAAAAAATGTGAAAACTTTTTTGGAGAGGGGGGGTTAACTTGGAAATATGAATCTAAAGTTTGATTCTTTTTGATTTGTAAATATAGGGACACCAAAGATCGGAAAACCGGATAGGCCTTTGGAGGGCGAGGTAATTTCAGACAGCCAAATAACCCTTTTATCTGTTCTTGAACTTTAACATTTGATCTGAGAGATCTTTTAACAGAGACCTGCTGGGACCAAAGTGTCGAATATGTTTGGTGGAACACGAGAAAAATGCGTTGGCTGTGACAAAACCGTGTATCCAATTGAGAAGGTATCCAATCCAGAATCTTTCCAAACCATAATCATATTGTGTCAAATCAGATTCTTAGGTTGATTCCATAACGAACTGATCTGTTCTTGGCGTAAACCAGAGCCGAGACATTATAATTTATTGTCAAACTTGTGAATACTTTAAGTATTAGAATCTTTGATATTGCTACATTGTTCCATGACTTGGACTGCTTATTATGTGGACTTTGTGAAGGTGTCGGTAAATGGGACATTGTACCACAAGAGCTGCTTCAAGTGTACACATGGAGGCTGCACGATAAGTCCTTCGAATTACATAGCTCATGAGGGTAAGCTTTATTGCAAGCATCATCATATTCAGCTAATCAAGGAGAAAGGTAATTTGAGCCAGCTCGAAGGAGGAGATAATGCCGCTAAGGACAAAGTCATCGCTGCTTAAAGAAACAATTCAATCTCTCTGGATGATTTTGACCATTCGAACAACCAATTGTGTCACTACGCCTCGATCGATAACATATATTGGTTTCGTTTCTTCTTAAGTTTGTGTTTTTTTTGTTGACTTCAATGTTGTTTTTGTTTGTTATCTCTTAGGGTGATGTGTTCACTCTATGTTGGGTTTCTTGAGATGAAACAAAGAATAGAGAAATAATGGATGTTTGTTTATGAGAATATATGTACTACGTTCAAGTAATACTTGTTATAATTTAATTTTCATGAAGAGCATAGTTGTTATAATGCAGTGACTTTTCATATGTTCCTTTGTATCTTTGTTTCTGTGATTTTGATTTCTCTAGGACTTCAATTGTTTTCCTGATTTTTAAAATAGTTGTCAAACATAACTATTTTACAAGACTTCGTTTAAAGATTTTAGGAGGTTGTGTAATTTATACTTGGGATTTTATTATTATCCATTCATCCTAATTCCTAACACAGAGTTTGGGCGTTGCAGTATTTCTGCAAGGGTCTCACAAAATTAAAAGGTCTAAAATGTAAGGGATATAAATTTATTTTACTCTCTAACAACCAAAAGGTGGACGTGCCGGAGTGGTTATCGGGCATGACTAGAAATCATGTGGGCTTTGCCCGCGCAGGTTCGAATCCTGCCGTTCACGCTTTTTAGTCTGCTTTTTATTTTTACGGTTTATGACTATACTATTAATTTCTTATATCAACAACAGTATCTCGATGAACTGTTAATTTCGAACGTTTGATAGCGCATTTTTAAGTGCATTGGACATTCATAGTTTTGGTAGCTCGACTGTTGTTTTTCTTCCTTCAAATTTTGCATAGCTTGAAATATTTTTCTTTGTATTTTTTTCTTTTGATCATCAGTTGTTTATTTCTTTATTTCTGAAATATTAATGAAACAGTTATATATAATCGTTTCGCCTTTTTTTTATATATTTATACAATGCATCAAATTATAGATGTGTGATGGCTGCCATAGAGGGGTAAACATGTATTCATCCTATAAATTATTTAATACGTGCAAAACATTATGCTTAATTTCGGTTAGAATGTAGCGTTAGATATGTACAAGACAAATGATACTAATAATAAATATTTATTCATAAGATAGGAGGTTATGTATATATGTATATATAATGCCAAGCGATTCCTAATGATGTTATCATTCCAGCTATATATTAATCAAAACTTAGGTGAGTACACATACATCAAATCAAATTTTATGAAATAGTTTTTTTTTTGTATATACTCATGCACCACCATATATATCAAATGAATATACACTTTCAAATAACGCAAACTCCGTTTTAACGAAGCCAACAAAGACCACAAGCAAAGAGTCTTTATACACGCCTTATGCTTAGTCCCAAAAATCATGAGTTCGATCAAACTTCTAAAGCCAAAATTCCTTTTTCATGGGAGCTAAAGCCTGGAGTTTCAAGAAAGAACAACAAAAGTGGTCCTGATCAGCTACAATGGAAACTTACGCCGCCTCCATGCCCTCATGTTGAGTATAGTGAGGAAGTGTTGCAGAGTCCTCTTGTTGTCTGTCCTTTCACGCCTTCCAATATGGTAAAGACTTCGAGGTCCAATTTATCAAGTTTCAGGAAGAAAGACGTTGACCCTTTTCTTGAAGCTTATATGAAATGTTTAGAGCATAGCCCGATTCGCATCTCTTCGATGGGAAGAAACGTTCGAGCTGATCAAGATTGTTGCACCAAGGGCAAGAAAAAGTCTTTTCTTCTATGGCTATGGAGTAAGTACTCTTGCAAGTTTGGTGGAGATGGCTGGAGTACGGTCTCTCGATTCCGTAAACCGAAATCTAATAATAAGAGAATTGGTTCCACCAAGTAAACATATTTTGATCTTCTAGTTACAGAAGTTTTATAAATATGATTGTTGATTAAAGGCATGCAGTATTATAAGTCAAATGTTAATGTGGGATTTAACCAGTGTTCAACAAAACACTACGTGCTCGATCGTCGTATGTTTAATACCTTGTCCTTGTGTTTTTCAATGAAAGATATGGTTCATTCATATACGATCCTAATGATTAAAAGGTTAAAAAATTCGTCAATCGTCATGAATCAATATTAGACCGTTTCATAATTTATTTCTATGAATTGTTTAACCTCGGTATGCGACTTTCGCGAGTACTTGTAAGCCCTTGGTCAACGAAACCCGTTTTCGTTTGATCTTCTTCCCCACGTGTTATGGTGTTACAAGAGAACACTAGAATTTTTGACGAATTTTCAACATATTTCCATCAAAATTCTCATCTTTGAAAATTTGAGACAAAAGTAAGTTCACAGTTTTTCGTTTACGGTTGGTTAACCAATTAAGAGTATAACACTAACACATCTGATTTTAGCTGTTAAGTTTTTTTTTTAATTTAATGTCTGGTTGATAAAAAAAAAAAAAAAAATAGGAAAAAATGCAATACAAGTTTTTTCTTAAGACGACGAACAGAAAAATGATCCTTCCAACCATCGTGCCGTCTTTTTCTTAATATATTCCACTACATGCCGTTTTAGATACTAAAGGCAGTAAATAGTAAAATCCCGAATCTTTGTGTCTCGAGTGAGGTCGAATCCATCACTATCGTCGTGCTTCTTCGGCAACAGTGTCTGAGACTCGGAGGAAGAGTGAGAGAGCGATAGACATGGAGAGCAGCGAGGAAGAAGACGACTTCCCATCTATCGAAAGCATAACTCCTCAGTCAAAGATCGATTCCGTTCACCAGTCTCTCACCGAAAAGGTTCCTTTTTTTTTCCTCTCTCTCTCTCCCTCTCTCTTTGTTTCGATACATTTTGGGAGTTGTTTCTTTCCCTGAACCATTTCACTGCACTCTGAGATAGTTCTCTCAATTGGGTCCTTTCGGATTTCACCGATGGATCTGGATTTCAACATAGATTTTAGTTTATTTATGAGATTGGATTGAAAGTACTTGAACATGAGATTGTTGATGGTTACTTCCTCTGCTGGTCCATGTATCCAATGCAGGGGATTAGAAAGCTGTGCTGTGAGCTTCTGGATTTAAAGGATGCTGTGGAAAATATGTGCGGTGATATGCGTACCAAGTACCTTGCTTTCTTGAGGTAATGTAACGCTACTAACTTCTCTTTGTTATTTGGTTGTTAAGTTTCGTATCTGCCATTACGGATTCAAATATCTAAGATGAAGTCATGTTCCTCTGTTTCTGTTGTGCTAGTTTCGGAGATTCATACCTTTATGTTTGGTTTGTGTAGAATATCTGAAGAAGCAGTGGAGATGGAGCACGAGTTGGTTGAGCTACGGAAACATGTTTCTTCCCAGGGGATTCTTGTGCAGGATCTGATGGCTGGACTTTGCCGTGAGATGGATGAATGGAAGCGATCCGCCGATGATGCAGATGACTCAGATAACTCTGAAGTCAAGGATCCCTTGCCTAATGAATTAACCGATCCAATGTCTGAGTTCCTGGAGAAGATTGACCTTCTTTTGGCTGAACATAAGGTGGATGAAGCACTGGAGGCGATGGATGCCGAGGAAAGAAACAATCCAGGTCTAAAAGGATCAGCTGAAATGTCTCCTTACAAGTCTGCTTTTATGGAAAGAAAGGCGGTGCTTGAGGATCAGCTCCTTAGGATTGCTAAACAACCTTCAATTAGTGTACCTGAATTGAAGCATGTGTTGACTGGGTTGATCAGACTTGGAAAAGGGCCTTCAGCTCACCAATTGCTTTTAAAGTTTTACGCTACAAGTCTTCACAGAAGAATCGAGGCCTTTCTTCCTTCATGTTCGACCTGCCCAAACACTTTTCCTGCAACGCTGTCTAAGCTTGTTTTCTCTAATATATCGGTAGCTGCAAAAGAATCCGCAGCGATGTTTGGTGATGATAATCCCGCGTATTCCAACAAAGTTGTTCAATGGGCAGAGAGGGAAGTCGAGTATTTGGTGAGGTTGGTTAAAGAAAACGCAGCTCCTTCCGAAACAGTTTGTGCGTTGCGTGCAGCCAGTGTTTGTCTTCAAGACTGCCTTAACTATTGCAAAGTGTTGGAATCACAGGGCTTGATTTTGTCCAAGTTGTTTTTGGTGCTGTTCCGGCCTTATGTTGAAGAAGTGTTGGAGCTGAATTTTAGACGGGCTCGAAGGGTTATCTTTGACTTGACGGAGACTGACGAGGGCTTGGAATCATCTTCTGACTTTGTGGCGGTATTATCCGAATTCGCAATCGCTTCAGATACGACAATGACTGATTGTAGCATTCGATTCATGCAAATTGTGCAAGTAAGTTGATTTTGACGCTTTTTTTTTTCTTTTTTTTACCATATGCTTTGATTCTAGAAATACCCTAAATTTATTGAAGCTTTATTTGTTCTTTCAGGACATACTCGAGCAGTTAACACATCTAGTTGTGTTACACTTTGGTGAAAGTGTATTAACGAGGATATTGCAACTATATGATAAATACATCGACTTTCTGATCAAAGCCTTGCCTGGCCATGCAGATGAGGACGGTCTTCCAGAGCTTCAAGATAATACCATACTCGCTAGAGCTGAGACAGATTCAGAGCAGCTTGCTCTTCTTGGAGCGGCGTTTACGATACTTGACGAACTTCTGCCAAAATCACTTGTTAAAGTCTGGAAGCTCCAGATTGAAAATAGTGGAGGAGAAGGTGAGAGTAGTGCTGCTCTAAACAGTAGCGCTGCACCAGAGTTGAAAGAATGGAAGCGCCACATGGTTCAAGCATTCGACAAACTCAAAAACTACTTCTGTCTGCAGTTTGTCTTGAGCTTCATCTACTCTAGGGAAGGACTAACGCGATTAGATGCACTCATTTATTTAACCGAAACACCAGATGACTTGCATCTGCCCTCTTTACCGTTTCAGGTCTCATCCTCTTCTTCGATCTGGTTTTATGGTTCCAGGTTGATAAAGTCTAGCAAACAGAATCATCGGTGTCTCTTGTCATGCAGGCGTTGTTTTCTAAGCTACAACAGTTGGCCATAATTGCGGGGGATGTTCTGCTTGGGAAAGAAAAGCTGCAAAAGATTTTACTAGCCAGATTAACAGAGACGGTTATAATTTGGCTATCAAACGAGCAGGAGTTTTGGAGTGCATTTGAGGACGAGTCAACTCCACTTCAGCCATTTGGGTTGCGACAGGTAACCCACTCTTATGTACCTCAGGTTTCCGTCGAGCTCAGGCGCATCGATCAAAGATTAGACCTTTGGAATGGAAAACAATGAAAAAATTGGAACTTGATTTTGATGCTCATATCTTGAGATGATTTGGGTTAAAGTCGAAGTTTTTGTTATATGTTGCAGTTGATCCTCGACATGAACTTCACGGTGGAGATAGCCCGGTTCGCGGGTTATCCATTTAAAGTAGTTCAGAACCATGCAACAGTCGTGATCAATCGAGCCATCAGCATATTCTCCTCAAGAGGCATCAACCCACAGAGGTAATAAAAAAACACACTTTAAAATCTCTCCAACTCGGTGTAAACATCGGATAAACTAAAAGTCTCGTCATCAGCTCACTCCCAAAGAGCGAGTGGTTCACGGAGGCCGCCAAGTCAGCTATCAACAGGCTACTCATGGGCTCTGAGGAAGCTTCGGAACCTGAAGAATATGAATGTGAAGAAGACGGTCACATTGTCCTCCCTGAGATTGACGATGACCACTCAGATTCTCTAGAAACTTCGTCACTTTCCACCATGGACTCGTTCGAGTCATTTGCCTCTGCGAGCATGGCTGACCTTGAGAGTCCCAGCTTCACCGATTCTGAGTCCTGACCACTTGGCTTATTATATGTTATTGCATCTTGTAATCTCGCTACTCTCAAGTTAATAGTATATACTAATATAGTGGATATCTAGATACTTTAACCAAAACCATTTAAAAATTAAATTGCCGGTTTAGGTCGGTTGAGTCAATAGGCCCATTTTTGACCCATTGGTATGAGGCGGTTCTTGAGTGTTCGTCAAGCAGAAAATAATTTAGACAAAGTTGAAAGAGAAATAAAAAAGTCGTGCGCGTCTCCTCTCTCTTCTCTCTCTCCATCTCTATTTCCTTTGGCTGCAAGGCGGCTTTCACTTTCACTCTATATATATCTTCTTCCTCGCTCTATTTTCTCATACAGTCTCTCTCTCTCCCTGAGAAATCGAGGGACTAATCGAAATCACCTTTAATTCTTCCCGGAGATTGTTCGTAGTTTTTTTTCGCTTCCGTATTTTTTTTTTTTGTCAGGTACCAATTTTTGTTTTTTTTCTCTTTGTTTCATCTGCTTTCAATAATTTGTTTGCGATTTGTTTTTTATCCTGCTTTGATGCTTTAATTTTGAAGCGAGTGGGTTTCCGAAATTTGTTAGATATGATCAGTATGGCAATTTGATTGTACCCCCTTTCTGAGATCCCCAAGAACGACGAACAGTTCAGAATTGGGCGTCTTTTGGATTTCAGTAAAATTAATCGTAAAGCATATTACGGGCTTTCAATTTTGGATTCGTTTAATCCGGATTTATTAATTTCAAATCGTTGTAGATGTGGAAGATATAACTGTTACGTAGGTTGGTTTGATTGTATTTCGTGTGTTTGTGTGAATTATGTGGGGGGGGGTAATGCAAAGATATTTGGGCTATCTCTGTTTGACAGATTACCAATTGCAATTATCTGAATATTTCTCATTGGCTTCTCTCTTTACAGGAACACTTACCCATTGCTTCAACAGTGACGGGTTCAGGGTCTGCTTCTGTATTTGTGGAGTCAGAGAAGAGGATGAGCTCTCAAGTTAGGAGAGAGAGGTCTAGGTTCAATCCTCAGAACTCTCAGCAAACGTGGGTTCCTAGAGGTGCATCTACCTCGGTGGTGGTTGTAAATGAGCCTTCCCTTCCTCCTAATGCAGATAGAAATTCTGAAAGCTTTGATACTGCTGCTGCATCCCGTCCTGGTTATCTGCACAGGCAGCATAACGGTTCTGTTCGTCCGCCCTATAACCAGCACCAAAGGAATGATGTCATTGGTCCGCCTCCACCTAATCGACCAAGAAGAAATAATGCTTCGGGAACTCTGCCTGATAATCGCCAAAGAGTTGCATCTAGGACCCGGCCTGTCAATCAGGGGAAAAGGGTAGCTAAGGAGGAGAATATTGTGTTGACAAACCCAAACTTGCCTCAACTTGTTCAAGAGATACAAGAGAAGCTGGTGAAGAGTTCTATCGAGTGTATGATTTGTTATGACAAGGTCGGCCGGTCTGCCAATATCTGGTCTTGCTCCAGCTGTTACTCTATCTTTCATATGAATTGTATCAAGAGATGGGCTCGAGCACCAACCTCGATTGATTTGTTGGCTGAGAAAAATCAAGGTGATAATTGGAGATGTCCAGGTTGCCAATCTGTACAGTTGACATCATCAAAAGAGATATGCTATCGGTGCTTTTGTGGAAAGAGAAAAGATCCACCATCTGATCCATATCTGACTCCACACTCATGCGGGGAGCCATGTGGGAAGCCGCTGGAGAAAGAGTTTGCAGCAGCTGAGACGACTAAAGAGGATCTTTGTCCTCATGTCTGTGTGTTGCAGTGTCATCCCGGTCCATGCCCTCCTTGTAAGGCGTTTGCTCCACCTCGTAGTTGTCCTTGTGGTAAGAAGACGACTACTGGTAGATGCTCTGAGCGGAGATCTGTTCTTGTTTGTGGGCAGCGTTGCGATAAGCTTCTCAACTGTGGGCGTCATCGATGTGAAAGGACATGTCACATTGGCCCTTGTGATCCTTGTCAGGTACTGGTAAATGCCACATGTTTCTGCAAGAAAAAAGTGGAGACTGTCATTTGCGGAGATATGAATGTGAAGGGAGAGTTGAAAGCAGAAGATGGTGTGTATTCATGCAGTTTCAACTGTGGGAAGCCGCTTGGATGTGGTAATCATTTCTGTTCTGAGGTTTGCCATCCTGGACCCTGTGGGGATTGTGACTTACTGCCCAGTAAAGTTAAGACGTGCTATTGTGGGAAAACGCGTTTAGAGGAACAGATCAGGCGAAGTTGCTTGGACCCAATTCCTTCTTGTTCAAACATATGCAGGAAGCTTCTTCCTTGTGGGTTACATACTTGCAACGACGTATGCCATGCAGGTGATTGCCCTCCTTGTTTAGTCCAAGTCAACCAGAAATGCCGGTGTGGGTCAACATCCAGGAATGTGGAATGCTACATAACAACTTCTTCAGAGACGGAGAAATTTGTGTGCACTAAGTCATGTGGGCGTAAGAAGAACTGTGGAAGGCATAGATGTAGCGAGCGTTGCTGCCCTCTCTTGAACGCGAAGAAGAATGATCTATCTGGCGATTGGGACCCGCACGTCTGCCAATTACCCTGTGGGAAGAAGCTAAGGTGCGGGCAGCATTCCTGTGAATCTTTATGTCACAGTGGCCATTGCCCTCCTTGTCTCGAGATGATTTTCACTGATCTAACATGTGCATGTGGAAGAACTTCGATCCCTCCACCACTACCATGTGGGACACCTGTCCCTAGCTGCCAGCTTCCATGCTCGATTCCTCAGTCTTGTGGCCATTCTGCTATGCATGGATGCCATTTTGGAGATTGCCCTCCTTGTTCTGCACCCCTGGAAAAGAAATGTGTTGGTGGTCATGTGGTTCTCAGAAACATACCTTGTGGGTTGAAAGACATTAGATGTAACAAGATTTGTGGAAAGACGAGGCGTTGTGGCATGCATGCTTGTGCGAGAACTTGTCACCCAGAGCCTTGTGACAGTTACAGTGAGTCTGAAGCAGGTCTGCGTGTTACATGTGGACAGACGTGTGGTGCTCCTAGAAGAGATTGCAGGCACACCTGTGCAGCACTCTGCCATCCTTCTGAGCCTTGCCCTGACTCAATATGTGAATTTCCAGTGACAATTACTTGTTCGTGTGGACGCATATCCTCTACAGTCCCTTGTGATGCTGGAGGAAGAAACGCCAACAATCTTCGTGGTGATTCTGTCTATGAAGCCTCTGTTTTGCAGAAGCTTCCAACGCCGCTTCAGCCTGTTGAGTCGGGCGGAAACCGAATCCCTCTCGGTCAGAGAAAGCTTTCGTGTGATGAGGAGTGTGCTAAGCTGGAGCGTAGGCGAGTTCTTCAGGATGCGTTTGATATCAATCCCCCAAATCTGGAATCTTTACATTTCAGCGAGAATCCTGCTATGACAGAGATTATTTCGGACCTTTATAGGCGTGATCCGAAATGGGTACTGGCTGTTGAAGAGCGCTTCAAGTTCTTGGTACTTGGGAAAGCCAGAGGAAGCACAAGTGCCCTCAAGCTCCATGTCTTCTGCCCGATGCAGAAGGATAAACGAGACACAGTTCGGCTTTTAGCGGAGAGGTGGAAACTTGCGGTTAGTAACGCAGGGTGGGAGCCAAAACGGTTTACAGTGGTTCACGTGACACCAAAGTCGAAACCGCCAACACGGATCATTGGAGCTAGGGGTGGTGCTGTCTCGGTAAGCGGGCCCCACCCACCATCTTTTGATCCGCTGGTGGATATGGATCCTGGGCTTGTGGTTTCTTTACTGGATCTCCCGAGGGAGGCAAATATCAGCGCCTTGGTGCTGAGATTTGGGGGTGAATGTGAGCTTGTTTGGCTGAATGACAAGAATGCTCTAGCTGTGTTCCACGACCATGCCCGAGCCGCTACTGCTATGAGGAGGCTGGACCACGGTTCTGTATACCATGGAGCCGTGGTTGTCCAGAACGGCGTGCAATCTCCATCACTCGGTAATAATGCATGGGGAAAATTACCCAGCGGCTCAGCTTGGGATGTTCAGAAAGGAAATCCATGGAAGAAAGCAGTGATTCAGGAGAGTGATGAGTCGTGGGGAGCTGAAGATTCCCCCATTGGAGGATCATCTACAGATATTCAAGCCTCCGCGTGGAGATCAGCAACGAGCAACACTCCAAGCGTTACCTCGGTTAACCGCTGGAGAGTTCTAGAGCCCGAGAAGCCCAACATGTCGGCTTTGGAGCCATTGGCTCGGACAGAAGAGAGCAGCAGTTCAAAAGCTGCTGGTAAACAACCGGTGGAGGCCTCTGGAGAAGAAGTGGTGGATGACTGGGAGAAGGCATGTGACTGAGACTATGCCAATGACTGACGGTGATTTTGTACTTCTTTGCTATGTATAAAACGGCAGGTTGTTCAGACGTATATAATGTAGACTGTACGCGCGTGTGCGACTATTGTGATGAGCCTGGGTCTCTCACTGCCCCATTTCAGAGCTAAGGTGATAGTCAACGACGTGCCGTTTTTGTCTTGGCATCTTTGACGTTTAGTTGGTTATAAAAACTAAAAAAAAAAATTTGATTGTTCAGTTGGGCGACGTCGTGAAACGGCATGTGTTTTTTTTTTTTTTATTATTATTAAAGAGAGTATCGTAATACTTTTTTCTTGACAAAATAATGTAACAAGAAGTAATAAATACATTCTAAGGTAATAAGGTTATTCATTCATCAGCATTCTTAAATCGTGAGATTCCCGTGTCGAAATCACTAGGAATTTTCTTTTGGCCACTAGCAAAAGAAGTTATCTAGAATAGAATGTAGGAGGACATCATTAGGAAATGGGATTCTAAAACGGAAAAGGCCAACTAGTTCAAAAGCTTCAACTAATCGCGTTTAGATGAACAATAAAATAAATTAGGAAATATGTGATCCGGTTTGATTCTCATATAAAAAGTTCATATAGTATAACATAATTAACAAGAAAAAGAAGAAGAGCCACGAACTAGGAATATTTGCTTTACCTTTTGCCGTCCAATTGAATTATGCCTTTTACATGGTTGATATTGTCATATTCTATGCAAGTTTACAACTATTGCACCAAAGTAAACTTACAAGGAGAATCTTGAGAAGAACAAGTGGGTCCAGCTTAATTTATTCTTCTTCTGTCACAATCCTTTTTTTCCACAGAAAATTTCCATATATATTGAGAAAAAACAAATATCTATATAAAGCTCACTGAAGAGAAGAGTTCTTTTTATAAACAAACAAGAAAGAAGAAAGAAAGAAATGTCTGCCCAAAAAGCTGTCAAGAGTTCTCACTACGAGGCAGAATCCAACATGGAACAAGATGTAATTAGTCAAATTTTATTTTATTTTGTTTTTCATCGGTTATTTTATAGCAACTGAAAAATCAAACTTGATTAATATAGATCGTTAGAAAAGCATGGATTTTTAAGCCAAGTGGTCTTAATTTCATATGGGGAGGTGACTCTCGCTATTGGGTCATCCCTAACGAAGACAGGTACCTTTTTTATACAGAACCGAAAAATAAACCGGTTTTGGGTTTTCCGTGTTTAATAAAACTTGGAGTCTTTGGTGTTTCTTTCAAGGACGCCTGCCGAACTAAAGATGGTGAGTTGGTTAGAAGTAACCGGTTCGTTCGACCAGGTCGAGCCAGGCAAAACGTACCAAATCGGTTTTAAAATCTCCTTCACAGCTGATGCAACCGGGTGGGACCAAGCTCCGCTTTTCATGTCGGCCAAAATTGGGAAGAAAGGGAAGACAATTTGGAAAAGGATCAAATCGGTTAACACTAACATTCAGAAACTTAAAGGCCGGACAGAACCGGTCAACATACCAGATGAGACGGATGGCCGATTTGAGATCTTCGTCAGTCCCGCGGTAGCAATAAACCAAGAGACCAAGCTTCAATTTGGTTTGTATGAAGTGTGGACCGGAAAATGGAAGAGCGGTTTGTTGATCTATGAAGCTTTTGTTCAAGAAGTGTAAGGAGATTATGAATCACTTCTAAGGATTTAAGATTACATCTCAAACTTCAATGTTCCAAGAACCTTCTTAACGTATATATATATTCCATCAATAAGAATCAGTTTGTGCACATACACAGACACAAATCTCTACACTATTCTCAGCTCCAACTATAACAAATATAATGAGAAGGAAGCTGATTAATCTTGTGTACCTAACAAAATAGATTTATATCCAACAAATCGATCCCCTTCTTCATTCGAAGGACTAAAAATGCTGGCTTACGCCTATGGGAGAATTTCGAATACAGCCGCTTATGATGTGCAAGTACAACGCGAGGCATACCGTGACCATAACAGAAGATTTGGCGCCAACATATCCAACTACTTGGCGTCCTCTGTCTGTAACCTCTTCATGAATCACACTGAAACTTTTTCTGAACCCTTGTAGTGTCTTCAACATTATGAATCCGATGATTGATCTTGTCGTTTCTAGTGTTACTCTTCCTGTTACATCGAACATAAACCTTCGATTGCTTGGAACTGCCAATGTAGTTGAGATAGCCTCGGCCCACCCGCTACTCTTGCTCCCGTCTACTGACTCCGACTTGCTTCTCGAGGAACCATTAGTCTTGCAATCGTCTTCTTCGATCTCTTCAATCACATTATTAGACCTTGAAGATGTAAAGACTTGGTGAGATGTCCTAACGAGAGTCTCGAGAGCACCGTTACAAACCGAAACAAGAACGTCTTTGACGCTATCCTGATGTTTGGGATTCGTCAAGCCCTCAAAGATTTGATCATAAGTGTTGATCTCCATCGTCTTGTCGAGATACACAGCGACTGCTGTGCTGGTGAATCTCTGAATGCAATCAGCTAAAAGCTCTCGACACTTATCATCACAAAGCAAATTCACCCATGTAGGCGTCTCTGAAGAATCAGAATCACGTTTCGCACCATTCTCGAGCTCATCAGAGTAAAATCCAAGAACAAGATTCTTAGCAAAGCTACCAACTACAACTGAAAGGAAGCCAGATCCAGCCTTTGAGAAAACCTTATCAATCACTCTATCAACAACACTTGACTCCGATCCAATCCCTGAATCAGCAACGTTACTAGACTCGAAATTGTACCCACGGAAGACCCCAATCGTGACAGCCTGAGAAGCCCTAGAGAGCGAATCCGTGAACTCATTCGACTTGGTGATCTTGGCGATCTGCTTCAAGCTGTTGGGGATTTCATCGGAATCGGAATTGAGAAATCCCTTCAGGTCTCGCGACACGATGCTCATGGTCTCGGCCGAGTCGGAGATCAATTCGGCAACGGAGACAATTGCACCGAGAATCTTCATAAGACGTTTCCTCTTCCTAGCAACAGATGGCAAATGATAAACCTTGTAGACTCCATAGCCAGAAACGCCGGAAATCGCCATAAAAATCAGCCATTTTCTTCTTCTATGAGGTGAAAAGAGACCCTTTTCTCCCAATCGAAGAAGGTCCATTCAACAACAGAATATTGAATCTCACGAAATCCAATTGCAAAACAGATTTGGGGAAACCCAGAAAAATAAAAAAAGGGCAGGGGCGATAGACAGAAATCAAGGGTTTGTATATCTGATCCGAAAAGGGGAAATAGGATTCAGATTCTGTAATTGAATGGAGACAGATAATTTTAATTAGCAGATAAGAAGAAGATAAGGGTATAGCGATGCATGAAAATGAAATTGGCGTGAGAGAGAATCAAGAAATTGAGGAGCTTTGGAAGAGAGAGAAAATCGAGGACGACAAGTTGGATCACAAAATTAAATAAAAAACATTATTTCGGTTCGGTTTCATTGGATAATGAACATCTACAGTTATGGAATCTTTCCTTCTGGTTGTTGGAAAAAAAAAAGAAATACCTTTTTTTTTCTCTCATCGAAAGCTTTTCTTTTCAGTCACGGTTTTTAATACCTGACGTTCCAAGCTCGAACCCAAAGCTCAACTGCTATTTTTTACTTTCAAAGCATTATTGCAATCTTAAAAGGGTTTATTAGAGAAACTTTGTTATATCCTGACTTTTTAAAGCGATTTTTTATGGTTTAGTGAAATTTTTCAACTAAAGAGAAAATAATGTTTTAAGTTTTAAGGTTTACCGAAAAAAAAAATGTTTTAAGTTTTAAGTTTTTAACCCAAGAAAAAAAATATATAAATAGAAATGAATGGATTATTTATTGACGTAGCAAAAAAGGTGTCAAACTGATATAATTTCGATTTTCTACGAACATTGAAACATAATCCATCACCAAAGTTATGGTGGGTTTTACTTTTACCGGGAAAAAAAAATCTTTGGAGATAGAAGAAGGTAGAGACTAGAGAGGTTAGTTTTCTTATATTTAAAAATGAATATATATATTTGTGTTGATGAACTATAACTACATGGAGTTAAACAGCAGAACCTCTATTTTACAAAAGGAAGGAATGAATATTAAAATTCCCTAATCCACAAGACCATATTATGAGATGATTGAGGTGTTTGATATTCGGATGAAATTGACACTCTTTACATTTTCTAGTTATATTTTTCAATATATCAATAGCGTATAACGGATTTTTTTTTTTAAACATGAAAATTTGATGAATGTTTTAAATGGAAAGAAAAAATAGTGGAATAGTAAATATTTTTAAATTGAAAATTAAGCTCTGATTTTAACAAATTTATAAAAGATGATGTCAAATTATCTACTTGATTAAATTGAAAAGAATAGGCAGGTATGTTTAAATATACAGTATTTAGTTTTTTTTTTAATGTTAAGAAAAATAAAATAAATAAAAATTTAGTCTAGAAGCATTGATAGTTTTACTTCCGATCTGGCTCCACATGTTGGTCTTATCTAATTTTCATTTAAGAGATGATTCCTCATATTCTAATACGATGTGCCATACCTGCATAAAAGTCCAAACCCATCAATGTTTCTTTGCCACGCCTTTCATATTTTGTGTCCGCCCCACGTTTCCAATTAATAAATCAAATTTATATGTTTATAAAAATATATATTACCCGTTACAAGTTTCGTAGTAGGAGAAAATCAGAAGGGTTTTTGAAGTTGGATGTTGATTGTCAAAAGTTTTAGCCATCTTATCTCTTAAAAAAAAAAAAAAAAAACATTATCAAGTGTGACTCTAAGTGGTTGGGAAAGTATAAAAACACAAAAACAAAATTCATCGACCCAAATCAAATCTAAAGTAAAATCATCTTTTAGTAACTTGTACAAGTTTAAGGGAATATCCAGTAAATAATAATAAATATTTGTATTATATCTTAATATAACTTGAGTCGAAAAATTAGAAGAGAGAAAAATAAACAAAATAGGCTCGATAAATTATTCTAAATTTCTGCGACTTGACGAAAAATCTACAACCTTGACTAACCCGTACATTCAGGCTTTGACAATCGTATTTTTTTGACATTTAAATTTGAACAAAGAAAAAAAAACTCGATGAAAATAAGGAAAATCGAAGGCGGCGTTTATTACTTCATACTTATGACTTATCCAAAATTAGCTACTTTTAAACCCAAAACAATGTTAGAATGTATTTACGTTAGTATAATAGTTTATTTAATTTTATCTATATAATTTATATACTACAAGCTACTGGTTGAATTAATATATACAGCAACAATATTAGTGAAAATTGAAAACTAGTATACTACAAACTCCGATTAATCAATATTTCTATGTTAGTTAATGATTGAATTTTCGATCAATGGGACCTTGTGAGTTGTGACTGCTCTCTCCAAACCTTTTATTGAATAAAATCTAAACAAAAAGTCACGTTTGAATTGATTCTCTCAATTATTTCTCATTTAACACTCTTTTTAATTTAATTATTTAAAAAATAAATCAACATTTAAGACCCTTAAAACCACATCATACTCCAAAACCCAAAACCAAACCCATCATTCAATCAAATACGCACAAAACAAAAAAACAAGACCAGTTTCCAAAAAAACCAAAAACGGAGAATGAGAAACAAAGGACAAAAGCAGAACAAGTTCTTGAGAATAATCTCAACACCTCTTAGAGCTTTAGGCAAGGCACGTGATCTCTACGTGAGAAGCATCACCGGCTGCGCAGCTCGGACTCACTACTCTTCCTCCGCCTCCGTCTCCGCCCCTTTTCCGAGAAGCCGGAGCTCCTCCTCCGCCGCCTTCTCTTCCTCTGCATCTTCCCGGAGAACCACCGATTTCGGGATTGACGACGATTACAGCGAGCTAGTGAGAGCTGCTTCGGTTAGGAGTTTAGGGCACAAGAATGAGATCGACATGTTTATACAAGAGAAGCTGCAACAGCAGAAGCAGAAGAAGCAAGGAGGGTTGCCGAAGAGCTCGAGCGTGGGGATGGCGAGGATAGAGGAAGATGAAGAAGCAGAGGAAGGATCTGTGAATCCGAAGATGAAGAAGACCAAGAAAGTCTCTGATCTCTTGTACCCTCGTAGCAAATCATATGCTGTTTCTGGTAGCCCCAAATTTTAGTTTATTTTCTTTTGTGTTGTTTTTGGTTCCCCTTGATTTTAGTAATTGTGGATTGATTATGATATTTTTTTAGCTCGATTTTTTTGCAAAATGAAATAATAAGTATTATTAGTAGATAAACTACTTTCGCTTCGAATCAAGTTTAGTTTATTTTTGTTTGGTTTTAATATTAAGAAATCCAAGTTTAGTTTATATTGGAACTTGAAAGTTTAACACGTATATACGAGTTTAAGTTTTGAAGTATTAATGTTCATTTTTAAATATGCTTTTATACTGGTCTTGGAGGAAAAAAAAACAAATACAAACCAACATGCAATATGTCATTGATATATGTAAACCGTCAATCTGTAAATTCTTGATATCAAATTCGAATTTATTAGTTAAGTGTGGATTAATTCCACAGGGGTATTAGTTTTACTAATTTTCCTACCATAACTATGACTGGTTCACACATTCGGATATCAGTATTTGGTAGAATAATAAAATGGAAATTTACAATTCTTGTACCTTAATGAGTTACTCATACATCATCATACTTTGATACTTTTTTTTTATTTTAGAATTTGAGCGATTTTAAACTAGTTTGTTCTTCTATATGTATCTCCATTTTTGGATTTATCATGTGATTGATAAAGTTCTTTTTTTTTATATATATAACGATTATTGATTATCAAAGCAAGGAAAGCGTTGTGCTCACCACTAAATGGCGGAAAGTTAATGAATCATCAAATTTTGTAAACTTTTCTTTTGTGTCTTGATTATTATACTATTGTTGTTTTGTCTCCAGTGGCCACTGCCAACTAAATCTACTTTACCTAATCAAATATTATATACTGTCATAGGGCTGCTCATTGTTAAAATAACGTTTTCTAAATAATGTTCGAGAATCGGCAAATACGAAGTGCCTAATTAAAATATCTTACGTTTTCTCGGTTAAGAGATAGACTATATCTCCTTTTCATTTTTTTTTTTTTTTGAAAAAAGTAGACTATATCTCCTTTTCATTTTGTTGTGACATGATTTACAGCTATCCTCTACTTAATTTTATGCAAATCTATTAATTGCTCCTAGGTGGATGGGACTTGGGAAACTCCGAAACTGACTAATTTTAAGCTGTAAATGTTGGAATGCTAATGGGAATCTGAAAATCTACGAACCACAATGCACACATAACTTGAAAAAAAGCAAGACAGGAGAGCAGTAGACATTGTTCGATGTAAGAATACAGAGTAATTTGTTACAAACAAAAAAAAAGACAATCAAAAGCGAAAGAGTTTTATGGTTTGTGGTGTTGGAGCTTTTTGGATTGCATTAGAATCTCCCAAGATTGCTTCTCTGTGTGTTGGTGTATCTATAAAGCCAAAACTCTGTATGACAAAAAAAGCCATCTCTTGTTTTCTTACCCTACTTGTCACGCCGGTCCTTGGGGAGTAAATCAATCTTCCTGAATCTGAACCTGAATCTCATGCCTACATTATCAACACATCAGAATCAGGACTAATTTGAGAACATCGTCGCGGTTTCTCTGTTAAAAACAGCTGAATAAGCAAAGTAAACATTACCGGTATTTCTAGAGAGGAACTTGAGAAGTTCATCGATGATGATAACCTGCATTATTTACAGAAATATTCAAATGAATTGATCCTTTTTCAAGGAATTTAATTTCTTCTAAAAATCCGATCTCATATCTGAAGGATCCGCCTAATGTCATGCCTTTCCTTAACAAATTTGCTTCCACTGTGAGGGTGGGGTTCATGAGAGTTCTAGTAGACTATGCAAAAGGGAGAATACTTACTGGAAACGAAAGATACAGAACGGCGGTCCACTCAGCCCAGGACAAAGGCGTGACCTATAAAGCAGTGAACATGAGAGACTGAAAACAAGAAAACGGGTACGCCAGTTTTTTTGAAGAGAGGAAACTTACAGAAAATAAGACTGCCAGTGGATGAACATATAATATTAGCATGTGCAGAACCATTGTCAGGATAATTGACCCAACAAGCCATAAATTACTCCTTGGGGTTATAACCCTGCAATCACATACCTCCATTACTAAAGATAACATAAATGATCACGTAGCAAACTCCCCAAGTTGCATAGTCCAATGTTTGTTGGTGGATGTCACTCCACCACTTGCTAAGTAGATGGATAGTCCAGACAATGGCATTATATTTTTGGAAATAGTTAAAAGACTCCCTAATGCAGTAGACTCTATGATGTGATGCTGTAGCGAATCATAACAGAAATAAGCCGTTAAAAAGGAAAGAAAGAAAGAAAGGAAGGTACACTTACAGAAGGGATTGATTTTCGCTCAGGTTATTTAAAGCATTAAACATCTCTACAACAACAAGTACTGTCATAGCCACAGTCGATGGATGCCGATCCTCAAATATGCTGCAGGGATAAGTTGTCTCTCTAAGTGCGCACGTTTCAAAGTTCATCTGAAATGAGATTGTTTCATTCTCAGATGAATATAGCGAAAACAGATGTGAACAGTGTGATACGAAACTTGGGCAATAACTTCGCTAATGCGGAGGTTGACACACATGAATGGTGAAAAATGTACAAACAAAATCAGATTCAGCGATGCAATAAGCGGTAAGATGTAGCTGGAGATAGAATCTAACCAGTTCACTGTAAGTAAGTTTAGGACCACCATCAGAGTAAACAAACCACCAAATAAAGCCAGCAACAGTTGCCAGGCCAACATAAACTGCAAAGAAAGATAAACGAGTCAAGCAGAGAGATCATGTTGATGGATAGATATTTGAAGGCACAAATTCACCTTTCAATACTTGACCACAAAGATTCCAAGATCTTAGTTTCACATAGATGATTAAGATAAGTTATAGAGACATAATATTTATTTTACCTCCGATAACCAAATAGCGGAAGAATAACCACCCAGTGACCACTGCTTCACCAACCTGGAATTTAACAACAATCCGAACAAAAATGAAGATACAAGGTCTGAGTAGTTAGAAATGAAATTGGCACACTACAGGAAATCGTTAATTGAGAAGTCCTATGTCCGTTCTTCAAGTTAAATGACAGCCTACGCACTATCATCATTGAAACCCATAAATCACACGACAGCAGCTATTTTCAAATTACTTCTCTCCATGAACCAAACTCCAGAAGGTGTTACTGTACAGATTACAGCTGCTACCTTTCGGGGTTTTGCCTTCATAACATCGGAATCTTGTTTATTAAAGCCAATGGCAGTGGCAGGCAATCCATCCGTTACCAAATTGACCCACAAAAGTTGAACCTACAATTTTTTACCATAACAATCATCGATTTAGACCAAGCTTTATAAAAGTAAACTTTGCAGATAAGACTATCACAAAATTGGTGCGATTGGACTGGAGACTTCATTGAGAGGACAAAGTTACTTCCAGGCTAAACAAACTCACAGGCGCCAGAGTATCAGGGATCCCCAGTACAGCTGCTACAAATATACAGACCACTTCCCCTATATTTGAAGAGATCATGTATCTAATGAATTGCTTTGTGTTATTATATATAGCCCTTCCTTCTGCAACAGCCTGTCAAGAAGCGAAACAGTTTAGGAGTTGCATAAATGAAGATACTGCAGTGTGATTTGTAGCCTTGTTTTTAATATTAGACACGGGGAGAATGGTTAGTTAAGATTTACATAATTTGATACATGTTATATATGAATATATGTATATTATCTTTATAAATACAGACCACAATTTCTTTCTTTTGTTTATGAAGATTATTATTTCTTATATATATATATAAATATCCAAATTATCTTGATATATATTTAAGATCCGATATCAATCTACTTGACATTTAAAAGTTTTGAGTATCATTACCGAACCTAACAAGAACCAGCTACATCCCAAATTTACAACTAATCAGATCTTCTGTAGTGTTTGAATCCAGTTATAAAGGATCTACTCAATCTTTAATATTACCTAGATAATATTCTTGGCAATCTTTTCTTATTCGTCTTCAACAAAATATAACTAAACAGCTCAAACAAATTGAAAACCACGCTGAAAAACTGTGCGAAGTGTATGCCAGAATCAAGCATAAAAGAATAACTATAAGAAAAATAGAAAAGAAAAAAAAACATACCGCAACTATTGAAGCAAAATTATCATCAGCCAAAACCATATCTGAAGCACTCTGGAATGCAGAAACAATTAGAGAAAAACAGGTTAAATGCAGAAGAGCATAGAGCTATGAACCCTTGGCAAGCCAATTTATTGAAGGAATGACGAGTCCAGTATTAGTAGCTTTACTAGTCTGCAAACTCAGACGAATTCTCTATAGCAGTCACATTGTATGTACTATGGCAACAGCAAAAACTGGAAACTTTTTCAATATACTTTTCGTTTTTAGTTGCAACATAAGGATAACATAATAACGACTGTGTAAGGACCTCGTAGTTGGAGGACAAGATTCCCATGTCAACGGATTACCGTGTCTGACAAGAGGAAGAGATCAAGAGAAAGGCACATGGACAAGAGACAATGACTATGATTTTAAAGATAATCATACGTTTTTAGAGTACAAAAAAATATCAAGTCACACAGGATGCTAATCGAAAACAAACACAAGGTGAGTACCTTTGCTACAGCTGTTCCAGAACCCATGGCAATCCCAATGTCAGCTTTCTTTAATGCAGGGGCATCATTGACGCCGTCACCAGTCATTGCCACCTAGGAGAACAAGGTTCATGTGTTCTACGGTTAGAAGCAAGAACTTTTTCTCTAATAAGTAAAAATGTTAACAAGCATAAAAAGTTGAAACAAAGCCACTAATGCAAAATGTGAATGCACTCAAACGCAGACAAAAAAAAGAAGAAGTGTAATGAATGACAACTTCGTGAACATGGGGAATTACCACTTCATTTTGGTTCTGTAGGGCTTCAACAAGCATCCTTTTGTGGGAAGGTTCAACCCTACACGCAGAAAATTATGGTTTCTAATAGCGACTACAATTCAAACTTTAGAGAAGAAAGAGAAATACGCGTGATGATTAAACATTCAGTTCCTTGCTCCTAACTATCAATAAAGAAACGGATGAACAAATACCTGGAAAAAAGTGTCATCCGTCGCAATGCTAGAGTTTGCTGCACTGCTGGAAGCCGTTCAAATTCAGAAGCGGTGTAAGACAGACCAGAAAAGTCGACCAGATTGTCGAACGCCCCAATTTTTCTACATAGTGACTCTGCTGTGGACTGAAGTTTCATGCTAATCAGGATAAGCACCAAAAAGATGGAGATAATTAACAAACCGCATGTGCTCGGTTATCTAGTACCTTGTTATCCCCGGTTACAACTATAACACGTATCCCAGCAGTCATACACGCAAGCATAGCATCTCTCACTTCTTCTCTTGGTGGATCAAGCATTCCCACCTTCAAAGGAAGCACAAGATGAGCAAGTCTTGAACAGTAAAAGGAAAATGCTAAATGTTCAGTAAACTCATTTGAATCCATCATATTTGAAAGAAAGGCGTACCAACCCAATAAACGTCAGGTCGTTCTCATTATCATAGGAAATAGTTTGTTGACCATGGGGGACAGTTTTAAATGCTAATGCTAAGCATCTCAATGTTTCATCTCCAAAACTGTTGCAGAGAAACATGGTTAGAACATGGAAAACCACTTCGTTAAAATATTTAACAGCAAGATTACCATTAGAAGTGACGATACAAGCATCAAAAGATAACCATCATGAAGTAAAGAGAAAATTTAATCAATTCTCATAAAACGAGTTGATGGCTAACCTGTGGAACCTCGACTCAAGCTCTGCACGGGCAGCAGCAGTTAGAGGAACAACAGAACCATCACTGTTGCACAGAAGTTTAGTACACCTTGCAATTATACTCTCTGGAGCACCCTTTGAAAACATTACATCCATTTGCTTATGGCTACATAGGACGCTCATCATTTTGCGGTCACGTGTAAACTCCAAAACATAAACCTGAAAAGATTTATGATAAAGATGACCATCAATTAACTCATACTAAATACTACGACTATGTGTGTTACTACAAGAGCAATGAAGCATATGTGTAAAAACAAGGATGGCCAGTAAAACTGGTACAAAAATATACTTAATCCACAACTCTGGCTCTTATTTCCTCTCAGTTAAATGCATGTAAAACGACGGTCAACACAACAAAAACAGGTTAGCTTTATTAGAGCCACACCTTTTTAAATTGATTTTCCCAATAATGGTTGCAGTATGATGCACGTTCATGCTTGGTCAACATGTTTAGAGCAGAAGGCATTGAATCAAAACCAGGGAGGCCAACCTGAAAAATAAGCAACAGAAGTAAGTTGGACGGTCCTTCAGATATTCTAGACTTAGTAAGTTCAACCTCTGTGCAGTGTATATCACTATATTGTAAGATGACAAGAAATGGAAGCTAACAATCAAGTCTAAGATTCAAATTGAGATTGGATAGAATAACAGTCTGTTATGTTCCATGATTTTTCTTGTTGTGGAAACAAATTCTACTAAAGAAAGAATTCACGGAAACACAAACCTTTTCTGCAAGAACTCGAAGAGCTACTTCCGTTGACTCTCCAATTTTTTCATAAGAATCCTTGTCTGGATTGTATTGCAAAATGGAGTCATTGCAGAGCGATGAACACATTGCTAAGTGATGAAGGCAAGGTGACTGAGCAGGGAAGTCAAGCTGCAAAAGAAGAGAGCATCTTGTCTTAAAAATGTTGTGTGTTGTACGAGGCATGTCCGTGTAGTTAGTAGCTTGCTATAGAGTTTTTCTTCTTTTATTTTTCACCATAAATCATTGACATTCGTGAGAAAATTATTAAAGTGATAGGTAATGAAAGGAACTCCTTGATTTTTTTTTTTTTAAAAAGAAAGAAAAATGAGGAATATAAAATACAAGCAAATGGATAAAAAACAAAAGAAGAAAAACCGTGAGTTTACTAGTTTTCCCTCTCTTCCCTCGAATATCGGGCAGTAGATTGTCAATATATTAGGTTCTATTGTCAGCAAGTATCCCGATCACTTTATCAATCAATCCTCAGATGAAATTTGCTGTCCTTGTGTGGTTGCGTTAGTTTGTGAACATGTAGGTAAAGCAACTACCAATCATCCTCACGAGTGTCACGTATGAAATAGTTGGTTACTTACATAGTCCAGAGGAGAAGTAATAATTACCTGCTGCCCATTACTGTCAAAGACGGTACCTTCTGGTGCATAAGTTGTCCCACTAACATTGAATTCATTAATCATAGGACCATGGTCTGCAGATTGGACTACACATATCTGACATACAAGCACAAAATTAAGGCTATTCAAATATTCTATTTCAGACACCAGAATGACAAAATTTATATGCAAGAATGTAATTAGTTGCAATTAGTTACTCACAAAATCACAAGATATACAAGCAAAATTGTTAATCCTTCTTAACTAGACCTAAAAGCTCTATTTGACTACTTCCCAGACATGCATAATTGCTAACATATACGGGCATGTGTATTTTACACATGAGCTACATTGCCAAGATTTGCCCACCCAAGATATTCCTAAAAACAATTCATATAGAAAATTGCAAGTGGGCGGAGATACCAATAATAAGAGTTAATAAGCTCGAGCACTGATGGTTAAATTGCTAACCTTAGACACTGACATCATATTGGTTGTCAATGTTCCAGTCTTGTCACTGCAAATTACAGTAGTGCAGCCAAGCGTCTCGACTGATGGCAATGACCGTACAATGGCATTCAAACGAGCCATTTTCTTTGTTCCAAGAGCTAAACACCTAGATACCAAAATCACCGTAACCGATTTAAGCCACAATATTATAGCCAGGAGTAGCCTCCCACTGTGGAAGATGACTAGTTGCAAAGCATTTTGGACTCAACCGACATTAAAGCGAACTGAAACTTGAAACAAAATTGTCATTTGATGATCACAAGAACTACCTACTTCTCTGGGAAACTACTTGTCTCCAAGATATCACTAAGGTTCCGCAGATATCATCTTAAGTTTCAACTACCATTAGCCTTTCTGCTTAAATTGCTATTTGCTAGCAATGGATTAGTGAACACTTACGTTGTAACAACAGCAGGAAGTCCTTCAGGAATAGCTGCAACAGCAAGGGCAACTGCAATCTGGGAAAATAAAAGCAAAGCAACAATCCTGTCACCAAAACATACATTATATGGCATATTTAAAGTTGGCATTTGGCAAAAAGGAGCTGGTTACAAGCTTCAGGGTTTACATCACAATGATGGGGTAATACATGGACCAGAACTTGGGTATGTCATAAATATGTTACTGATTGAAGATGAGAAAAGCAACCATGATTTGTGACTTAGCCTTTAACTTGATATTCAACAATGTTTAATAAGACAGTGCATCCATCTTTGGATCTGTCAAATACGCAAGGATATCCACTCATTGCAGAACGATTATTTCTTATTTTTGTGACTTTCGCTATTTAAATGTTGAAAGTCTATTTAGTGGATTGATAATTCTCAGGTCATTTCTTTAAATCTGCCTGCGTTCACTTCTAGGGATGTCAGCGAAAGAACGGAGAAGCAACATCTATCTTTTGATATCACAGCAAGAGAGGAACACACAAAACTGATTATATACTTTCTAACTAAGAATCAAAACTGTCATAAGAGAAGACTAAATTTCTTTACCTTAAAATAGTGAATTGCGCCTTTAAAAAATCCACCATGAGAAGGGTCACTGAAGTGACCAATGTTGACAACCCACACAAGTACACAAATCCCCGCAATAACCTATACAAACAGAATAGGCTAATACATTCTGAGAGAACTTCAAGTAATGTTGAGAAACATATAATATATCAGTAAAATTAAATAGGTATAATCTCTGCAAGAGATCTCTGTCACACCAGTCATTTGACATATCCTATTTTGTTTTTTTGTCAAACTCATTCACACTACTCAGACACAATTAAGAAATGCTGACAACTGATAGAATTGGACATCCTAGGGAAAGAGAACTCCATCCAGTCTTGTAGTTAAAGTGCCTCTTCAAAACGTGGAGGATATAAAATTTCAAAAAGGAAAAAAAATTTCACCTTAGCCAAAAAGCTGCCAAACTCGTCCAGCTTCTTTTTCAATGGAGTTGCCTCCTGTGACAATAGCATTTACAAGTAACAGAGAAAAGCCTATTAGTTATAACACATTTCAAAACAGATGAAAAAAAACCTTCAGATAGATTGCCGAAACTATACTATACGGCAGAAAATAAGTACCATGCCAAAAGCGCAAAGTGTCAAACAATTCATTGGAAGAAATTTGAGTCAATCAAAGGTACAATACAATCTTCTTTTATAAGAGAGTCCTGACCAGTAAGAAAGCATAACAAAAGTGCATAAAAAAGTGCACATGGTGCATTTCCAGATAGAAATGAAAGAATATTGATGGCTTACATCATCTGTGTGCAACATAGAATCGTGTATGCTACCCATCGCGGTGTTTGAACCAACTCCAATGACAACCGCCCTCCCCCTACCAGCGACCACATCGGTTCCCTGGCAATCATTACATATTCTACCAAATTAAACACAAAAAAGAGATATAAAGAGGTAACTGGGACCAGAAATAGGTGACTACAACAGAGTGTATAGCCTAAATTCTAATAGTGAGAGAAAAATAAGAAAATTACAGCTAGTGAAGGTGTAAGCATGAAATAGCAATAGATCTTTAGATACATTAAATGAAAAGACAATAAGCTAATGCAGGTATGAGTTATAACTCCTACCGAGAATAAGATATTTTTCTTGTCTTGATAGACAGCATTTGTTGTTAAAGTACAGTCCACATCTTTCTCCACAGAACAGCTTTCACCTGCAATTTCCGGGGGAAAAAAATTGGAAGTGAGAGTATATATATTACTGCACTGTAAGGGATCACTGATTTTAATCAACATGAAAAAGAACCACTACTGTTGTTGAAACTATAATGTAATAAGAAAATGCATGTACACTAATTGGTGGAGAAAAGGGTTGACATGAAGTTGTACTGATCACCAACTGGCATATATAGTTCTTGTAGCTACGCAAATAAGAAGATATGAGTAACACGATGACGTACCAGTCAGAATTGCCTGATCAACTCGAAACTCATTGCTGGACATCTCAATCATCCTCAGGTCAGCTGGAATCTTACAGCCCACTGTTTAGCATGCAAGTGTCAAGAAAAGCAGCCTTAAAAATTTAGCAAAAGTCTGAGCCATTGCCACAAAACTGCATTTAGGTGAGATAGAGCACACATACCAGTCACTTCAACAATGTCGCCTGGCACCAGCTCTGTTGCTGGTAGTATAGAGAAGCACCCTGCCATTGTATGCATGTTAATATGGAATGCCATCAACGAATTGTGAGCATAACACAATAAGCAATTGGCTTGGCAGAAGAAGAGTTTGCTACACCAGATACAAAGTGTCTCTTGAGGAGATAACAACAGCATAACACATCAGCAGAATAAGCACTTAAAATTATAGTTTCTTGTAAGAATAAAAAAAAAACTGAAAGGAAAAACACTCGGCACAATTTGTCAGTAATACTAATCACTCGATATATTATATAAGTACCATTTCGCAACACTGTAGCTATATTTGCTTGGTAGGCACGTAGCTCCTACAACAGGACAAAGAGAGAACATACGAGATAGATAAGCCAATGTTACAACTTACAACCAAAATAAGATCTAAGTTTAACATAATCTTTAAGCACACTAGAGTCTGTTGTACCCCTGACAAAGTACCTTGGGGAAAGAGAGAAAAAACCTGATCTTGTACTGTCCAGTATATATAAAAATAATTGATTTAAAAGGATATCTGATATGTGTAGCATAAAAACTACCTCAAGAGCCTTCTCAGCATTAGTCTCCGTAATCACCCCCACCGCCGCATTTGCAGCCAATATCAGCAGAATTACCTGTGATGTAATAGTAAATTCAAACAAGAATTGTGATATTCAAAGACAGCTCCACACACAAAATCTAGTTTATGGAAGTCTTGGTGAAGGTGCAATCATATAATAAATTAAATGGAATTATATTACAAGACTAAATCCTATTAGTGCTAAAAATCCCTCAGCCAGTGAAGATCTTTAGTCTGCTTATAGATATTTTATTTAGACCATCGCAAAAGAATAGTCAGTCTAAGGAGAAACATAAATAATTAAATTTCACAAAGACCACAGAGATAAAAAGGAAAACAAGGTTTCAAGTTCAAACTCCACAACAAAGAACCACTAGCCGATCCAGTTGACCAAATAAAAGATGTTAACTATCAACCATTATAGGAAAGCCAGTGTGAATGGTAAAAAAGATGTTGTGACTTACAAAAGGCTCCAGAAATGCTGTTAAACCAGTCTCTCCATTGGCCAAAGCCAATACGAAAGAGACAATTGCAGCCACAATCAATATCTTAACAAGTAAATCATCAAATTGTTTCAGAACCAGTTTCCAGAACGGAGTTCCTGCGTTCAATTAAGAAGAAGAGAAGAACTATAAGGAAGATCTAACACGATCATCTAAGACTGTCTCAAAAGGAGCTAAGGAAACATAAAATGCTTTTGTAGTAGAACAGCTCTATTCTAGACAAATAAACCAGAATGAACACACGAAAACAATGAAATTCATTGCGGAAATTGGACAAATCATCACAGCGCTAAAACAATTTAGTAGCTCCCAAACCATGATGGTCATCTCGAAATAAATAAAAAACTCACATCTTTTTCGGTTAACCTCTAAGCAAATATAATTATGGAAGTAAGGCTGAATTTCAAAGATAGTTATTGACAAACTTACTTTTCTCTTCGGGCAGTACTGCAGGTCATGTGAAAAACATGCAAAAACAATAAAAGATGAAGATCAGAACAAACAAGATAAGAAATATGTGAAAAAGGTATGCTCGTTCCACCTAAAGAAGACACTAATTTCATAAAGTGTCAAATTTGTAATCGCTCAATCATATCCAGAATTTCTGACTGAAGAACACTCACTCTGTGCATCAATATTGAAATTCCTAAGTAAAGGTAACAGAAAATTTGTAGTCTGTATACTTGACAAGTAATTTACAATGCTAGATTTTTTAACTACATGCCAAAACTATAATCTACAACTCAGCTTATTCCATATGCTTCACTGAAAAAAGAAAGGTAAACACCAAGACACCCAATTATCACCATCTGCAGTGAATTTCCCTGTGTACTCGAGTGATCCTTTTATGAAGACCAAATCTAGAAGTGCAAGTGAAGTGGAAGTAATACATACCATTCCTGCCAAAAAGCCTAGAATGATGAACAACCTACATATACAGAAACGAAGAAAAACTTAGCGTCATCCAAAAAATCAGCATCAGGGGGTTAATTAAATTTTAGCTTCATAGAGAGATCTCAATTCGGTTACAGACTCATACCTGAGAATCAGAAAGACCCTTTGTTGGGTCTACACCAAAGAAATCAAGCACCTGCACAAACAACAGAATCCCATCAACACCTAACAGAGACCTCGAAGACAAGAAATTTAGTTCCAAACACAGTGAAACAGTTCCCGGGAACATAATCACCGGTTAGTTGTCATTATATGCGATCGCAGCCAAATCAGTCAATCTTGCGCATTTGAAATCCGATAACAACAGTCAAAAGAAAAGATTCAGAAGTGAAATGCAAAGCACCTCCGTGACAGATCTGGCGTAGGCGTCTTCCATGCTGGAAAAAAACTAGGGATTCTGATTTTGAGGGGGAGAAAATTCCCTAACGCCAATGGGTGGCGACGAAAGTGAGCTGAGCTGAAATGTAAAAGACTAGAGAAGAGGAGAACTTGTAACGCCAGCAGCTTCCATGAGTTTCTTCTTCTCCGTCGGATCGCTGCGAGTGAAAGTCAAGTGCTTAGAGACACTTTTCATGAATTAGCGGGTAGGCTTCCTCACGTGAGGCCCATTAAAATGGAACTATCAATTAAAATGTGAATTTCAAAACATATGGTTTGATTTTTGATACAAACCAATTAGAATTTTACATTGTTTTGATTTGATACAGCCAAATCAAATCCCTGCTTCAAAAGGATACAACATCGTCAAGTTTAGTGACGAATTGGAAACACCACCAGCCACCACAATGAAGATAGCAGAACCTCTTCATCTCATGGCAGACACATGATTGTCTCAACTACAACGCAATTAATCATAAGCTTCATCCAGACTCCACAAATTTTTTTATTGTCACCTCAACCACAAAGCATGGATTGACTCTAGCCTTTACCTACGACAAACCCGTCCAGGAAACACATCAAACAATTGAAGCAACGGTTGAAACAATGCTCCAAATACATTTGAACCATCGATATCGAGAGTATATGCAACTACTTATCAAGACAAACGCAAACACACTTGTCAGTTTTGGAAGCCTAGTTGAACAAGAAAGCCTCACGGACACAATATTTTATGGACACACGGATGACTGTGCAAGCAGGTGATTAAATCAATTCATACAAGTGACGTTTCGATTAGCTATGTTAAACATTTTGAGAAGCTTTTTCAACCGAGATATTTTCAATGCCAACAACACAATGTCCCGCATGCAATAGATAAGAGTATACATTTGTTGGTTCTTAAAATCGCGCCAAATTCAGTCATACTAATCATAAAACCTTTAATTTATACTGTTTTAATCCGAGAAGCATAATTTGTTTGTCAAATTTAGATATCTAGCCTTTCCCTGTTATTTTTTTAGAATTCAGATTTTAATCATAATTCCATATCAAGGAGAAAAAAAAGAGCTTGACCATAATTAACATGTCTACACTCTATATATTTTGGCTCTTAACGGTGATGAGTGAGACAATCGTGGAAGAAATATATATGTATATGTATGGATTTTTGTTACTGTTATAACCGCACTGTCACCATTCGAAACATTTATTTCTAAACTATACAATTTCTTATGTTTATAACTTATAGGTACAGCGGATTGTTATGGTTTGAGAAAGAAACGATTAGATTAAGAAACAAAGATATGTTTGTGATCTGCGATCATAATAAAGATCCTAGGAATCTTGAGCATCATTGCAAATAAAAGAGTATTGGACCACTTCCACTTCTTGTGGGCCATTGTAGTTTTAGTTTAAAGAGGGTTCCACATAAGTAGTCCTCGCGCGTGGTCGGAGGATCTTCTCGCTTTAGTTGGCTTCGCTCTAATCAAAGTTAGCATATTCTGATTATAATGGAGTTTAATAAGGAACTTATACCATTAATTTTTAACCAACTCCATTAAGGTTTCTTAATCATTCCTTTACTCACTTTCTACGTGTGTCGTCGTTCTTTTACAGCACATGAAACGGAGATTAGATAGTATTTATATTCATACATTGGTTAACTTTTTTTTTGTTGGAATGTGAAATTTATTGCAACAAAAAAAGTATTTACATAAGAGTTTGAATAAGAGAAGCAGAAAATTCAAAAATTCAGATACAAAGCAAAAGGCCAAAACAGAGCAGCATTATACAACTATGAACTATATACACATGTGAGATGTGATGTTTCTAACTTGGAAGTCTAGTGATAAAACTTGATGTGAGGATACTTAGTTATTTTTATCCGAGATTCTACTGAACACTGATTCGATTTTTACTGTTTTACATGTGTGTTTATATATATATATATATATATATATATACATATGTGTGTGTTTCGTGAAACAGTAATCTAGTGTGGTCCCATATAATTATTAGAGTAATGTAGAATGAGTTGTGTGCAAGTCTCACTTATCATAATTTGGTTGGATCTTAATTCTTCTCCTTGTTTGCAATGATGAGAAGCATTCCCAAATTGAATAAATAAATTTGTTTTTCCCAATCTAACTACATTTGTAAATACATTCCTATTACAAGGGTACATATTTGATTGATTTAATACCCAAAAAAAAAAACTGAAAATTAGTGACATGCTGTATTGTTTTGTAGTTGTAAAATGTCATTAAACAATATTTTCTAATAATCTAAATATTTAGAGAAGTTAGAAAAATACACTTAATTTTCATAATTTTGAATTATTTTAATACGAAAATTACCTAAACGTAATTATTTATAATTGTGTTTAATCATTGTCTATATAAATGAAAATATTTAATGATTATGTTAATTGTAGAACAAATCAAAATAAATATAGTTTTTAGCATATAAACACATATATAGACAACCGCGCGCGTTTATACACGAGAGGCGTCACCTTGTAATTGTATATATGAGTTACAGCTAATTAACAACTATGATTGTGGGTTTGACCAAATAATTTAAAGTTTGACCATGATTTATTGGTTGTTGGGAGTTAGTTATCCCATGCCTATAAGAACTGCTAGTACGAAACACTAGTGTGTGCAAGTCTTATAAACAGCTGTAGCTCGACTATATATATATTTTCAATTATTAATTAATTAATCTCTTTTATTTTGTGTGAATAAGATTAGATTCCCTTTTATTCCTTATGTTTCCTCCTGTGACAGTGATGTAGTATATTGTTTTTTGTAGTAATCTAGGATTATTTTGTTGACCAAAAAAACAGTTGCTCTTATTTTGTGTGCTTCGTAGCATAAATTAGCATTCCGTAACTAGATGTGATTTGTTAGCTTGTCTCTACGAGGATCATTGAGTTTTATGTAAAATGATTTACCACCAACTATAGGACTGCTTTGTAAGAAGTGGGATCGAACCTGTTCATGCTTAAGAAACAGATTTGGAACTACCCGACCAAACTGTACTTAGCAGATATTGTTGGTTTACTATTGGGATCATGATGATTTTCTGGTTTCATCATATTGTGTGTATACAACGTTAATATGTTAGGATTGATATCAATATTTGAACAACAAAATAATACTCGAATTGACATCAATATTATTTAACAAAACTTATGGTTTGTATTTTACAACAATTACGGTACATGAGCAAATTTGGTCTCTGAAACACTGAGTACGAGTAATTTTTTTATTTTCTTTGGGAGAAAGAAGATAAGTAAATTATTAGAAACTGTCAAACTCTTGCCGGTTTAACTTTGCTTGTTTTCGGAAAATGACAACACAGCCAAATAGTATCACCTAGATTTTAGGATCCTCATAAACTTTAAGCACCGTAAATTCATAACTGCAATTTCAATAAAGCACGATTTTTTTTCTTCTCAAGTTGCAATTATTGCTAATATTTACACCAAAAAAAAAAAAACAATATGTCCCTCGTGCCATAGTCCACTTATTTTAGAAAATTTCAAACTACCTTTTAATTCTGAGAAATGAAGAAAGTATTCTGTGATCACAACCTTACTCAACTGAGTTTTATTTTTTTTTAAAACACTATTAGAATGAGACTTAAACATTTTTTTTCCAAAGTATAGAAAGGAAAATAGTAAAAAAAAAGAACAAAAAACATGTTGCTTGGATCCAACGGCGTAGAGATGAGATCTAAACGTAGTGGTTTAATCACACGGCTGTTAGAAAAAGCTGAGCGGAAAATTATTCCAAAAGAGGGTTAGTTGGCACTCAGAACAAAAATATGAGTGTGTCACAGCAAAGAGTCTTCTGTTAGAATATATAGTTGGCAATTTCTGTCAGTAAAAATAATGTTATCTACACATATACATATAAACATAATTATTCCTGCTACATACATGCATGTATGTGTACTTATATGTTATAATATTCTAAAGCACATGTCAGAGTAGAAGCTAGAAAGCAAAGCTTGGGCATGAAGAGAAGAACCTCTTGCTTGTACAATGAGACTTTGAGATAAAAATGAGAGATTTTAATATTGTTTGAGAAATTTATTAAAAACATGGGAAATTTACATTATCCCATTTAAAATGTGAAATCAATCTAACCTTTAATCTTTCTTTTTTAAAATGTTAATTACTTTGTTGCATTCAACAATTCATGTATTGAACTCATAAAAGAAAAAGAAAAAGAAAAGAAGGCAAAATTAACAACAACAACAAAAAAAAAAAAAGTGAAAGAAAAACCCCAAAGGGAAAATTGATGTAATTTAAAAATACTTGAAATGTGTAAAGGTTACGACATGTATTTATCAAAAAGAAAAAAAGTAAGACGTGTTAGAGAGGTAGATTAGGTTGTGTAATAATGAAAAGAAAAGAGCAAATAAAGCAGTTGGCAGTAGTTGTTCTGTATTTGTTTTAATAATCATATCATGTCTCCTCTGTTAGTGTTAACTTCAACAGCTCTCTCTCTCTCTCAAATGGTAATTATCAGCTTTTTTTGTTCCTCTTTCTCTAGGTCTTTTATTGTCATTAAACACAATTATTATTACTGTTTCTTTGATTCTATAAACTATAAAGGTTAGAACTTGATGCTTGCTTTGTTGTTTGTTCAAGTACCCAACTTGTGAATCTCTCGTTTTAAATTCTTCATTCTCCCCAATTCAAGCAAAAACAGCATTTGATACCCATTCAATTAAGTGTACTATCTCTTCCCTTATTTATCCGATTTAGGGTTACTGTAAAATGTAAATTCCCACCGAAGAATTTGATTCTTCTTTTGTACTCTTTCGAAGGGCACCACAATCTTGGAGTATCTCAAACAGGGTTTGTCTCAATTTCCTTCCATTTATTAAATCCCAAATTATTGCTTCTCTGATCCTACAAACTTGTTTTTGTCAATTTCCTTCATTTTAAATTCCAAATTCTTGGTTCTTTGATCTCACAAGCTTAGGTTTTTGTCTCTGAAAGGCCAAATCTTTTTTTTTTCTCTCCCTCTCGAAGCTGAAGAGATTGGTTATGAGACAGTGACTTTGCTCTCTCACACTCTTAAAAGCGAATCTACTTTCCCTTTTTTTCTTTTCCTTTTTTTCTCTCTCCCTTGTTAAGCTCTTGTGAGCTGTAACTTAGCTAAATCCATTGCTTGTTACCACTTTATGCTCTGAAAGTTCTCAGCTTTCTTTGTCTATGATAAGTCTATTGTTCTCTTTAATATTTTCTTCGCTTGACTTGAGTACGAATAAGCATTTATCCTAGGGTTCTCTTTCTCTTCTCTTTCCTAAAAGAACCTGTGACTTGCTTCTGCTACATTAGATTTGATGCTCTGGTGATTTGTTTTCTTTTCTTTTTATCTTTTAAATTTGATTTCTCTCTTTCCCACTGTATAAAATCTGCAAACTGGTTTAAGTTCCTTGTCAAGTCTTGCAAAGTAGCAAACCAAGTTCTGAATTTGGAAACTTTCTTTTGAGGGTTGAATCAGAGGAATGGGTGGAGAGAGTAATGAAGGTGAGATGGGGTTTAAGCATGGAGATGATGAGAGTGGGATCTCAAGAGTTGGAATTACATCAATGCCCTCGTATGCAAAGGCAGATCCTTTCTTCTCTTCTGCAGATTGGGATCCCGTTGTCAATGGTGGTGGCTTCTCAAGCTCCCATTACCCTTCAATGGCGATGGACAATCCAGGGATGAGTTGCTTCCCTCATTACCCACCCGGTTCGGGTTCGGCTTATGCAGACATGCCTGCGAGTCTTCTTCCGTTTGGTGATGTTGGAGGTGGTCAAATTGGTCATTTTCTTGGTTCAGACAAGAAAGGGGAAAGTGTTGGAAGATTGATCAGAGCTGGAGAGTCTCATGAGGATCATCAGGTTTCTGATGATGGTGTTCTTGGTGCTTCCCCAACCAGAAAAAGAAGGCAACCCGAAGCCGAATCACAATGGAACAAGGTATAAAAACTAAGATACCTGGGTTGGTAGCACTTGGTTCAGGGTTTGATTCTCATCTGATAAGACACAATTAGAAAAGACTTGATGGTTTGTGCTGAGACAAGTTAGTGTTGTTAACTTGGCAGAAAGCTGTGGAGGAATTTCAAGAAAACCCTCAAAGGGGCAGTGATCAGAGCCAGAAGAAACACAGAAATGATCAGAGTAAAGAGACGATGAACAAGGAGAGCTCACAGAGCGAAGAAGCACCGAAAGAAAACTACATTCATATGAGGGCAAGAAGAGGTCAAGCCACTAATAGTCACAGTCTTGCAGAAAGGGTAATGACTTTTTTACCTATATATTGATTATTGGAATTTGCTCTTTGTTTTATGCCAATCCCTGGTTCTGAGAAGTTTACTGTTTTGTTTGTTATGTGAAGGTTAGAAGAGAAAAGATCAGCGAAAGGATGAGATTGCTTCAAGAGCTTGTTCCGGGATGCAACAAGGTATTGGACTTTAGAGGTGGCTTTTAGCAGTTTAACTTCCTTTGATTTCCGAATAAAATTTTGCTGAAGGTATTCGTTGCTGATAATTGTTCAACTAGATCACCGGGAAAGCGGTTATGCTCGATGAAATCATCAACTATGTTCAGTCATTGCAACAGCAAGTTGAGGTAAGAATATCCCAATAATGCGAGATCCTTGAAACGCTTAAGTTAGTTTGCTCACGGTATAGTCTTAAAGAAGTTTTCATTCTGATGTTTTTGTGTCACACTGCTTCATTTTCTCCAGTTTTTGTCAATGAAACTTGCGACGGTGAATCCAGAAGTCAACATTGATATAGAGAGGATTCTCGCTAAAGATGTAAGAAATCGAAACCCCTCCCCCCAAACTTCCCAGTGAATTAATAGCCTGCAAGTTATGATTAAGTACTAAACATGCATTTTCTCCTTTCAGCTTCTGCAAGCAAGAGACAGAAACACTCCTACACTCGGGCTGAATCCTTTCACCGGTTTTCAAGGGACAATACCGAACATTTCTACCACCAAAAATCCACAATACAACCAATTACCTCAGGCAACAACATACCATGCTTCTGGTGATTTTGGTGTTTTGGCACCACTTTAAATTTTCTTACACATTTCTTTTTATCTCATCGTGCAGGCAATACTAGACAGTGAAGTACAAACCCTTTACCAAATGGGGTTCATCTCAAATCCATCGACTATGTCTAATTTCTCACCTAATGGTAACTAAACTACATAAACTTACTTCTCTTATTTCTCTGTCTTTTACTCTCTTTTTTTATGTCTTATTTGATATTTTTCTTCTTATTTTAGGTCGATTGAAACCAGAGCTTTAATACTTCAAGGATGAGTTCAAAGAAAATTTGCAGAAAGTTTGTATAGAAGATGGCTTTGGTTCTAAGTATCATATTTGCTCTTCCATGTTATTATTTTTTTTCAGGGATTTGGATTCTCAGTTGTTGTTGTTGTTTTTTTTTTTCTCAATGAAGAATGCATTTATCAAATATGGAAATCAGAATACATATAGTTTTATATTACAAAACTAAAGTAACATGATACGGAACAATCTTTCTAATTCACAACTTTTGTAGAGATTCTCTCCTTTTGTTCACCAAAACAATCTCCAAACCTCCTTAAAGTCCTTATCCAATCCTCAAGAAGACAACGGAGAGCAACGGTTTATATTCGTTACTTATTTGATACCTTAATCACATACATTTTTAAAACTATACATAAAAGATTTGTTATTTTTTACACTAAGAGTGATATGAAAACAAGATGGAAAGAGGCTTGCAATAGAGATGGAATACACCAAGATGATCTGCTGAAAAGAGGCTATGGGAGCTGCAATAGATGGCTCCACATAAGAGAGATATGAGATGGAAAAATTCTCTCTTTCTTGGTCGGCGGTTTTGGATCAACATGGCGAGTAGCGCCACCCTCCCTCGAAAACTCGTCAGGCTTCTGCAATTAAGGACAACAATAAACAAAGATGACAAAAAGAAGAGTATAATGAGTTGAGTTACAAGACCGAAAAGCTTTAAACCGAGTATAATGAGTTTTGGAACCGAGTATAATGAGTTATCAAGCCCAAAACCGAGTATAATGAGTTACACAAATTTTTGCAACACTCAAATTTACACAAAATTCTCTTAAAATTTGAAAAGCTTTATTCAGATCAATAACCATTTTGTTACCCATTGTATCTACTCTTTGGTTTTTTCGTCTACCCACAAAAACCAAAACCATCCCTCTCTCGTCATGCGGTTTTACTAACTCAGAGAACTCATATCTCTCCTCCTTTGAACCGTTTTCTCCAGCGAAATCCCTAAAATCCTCGGAATTATAGTGTCACAATCTCCCAACAAAGGACCAATCGCATTCCTCTACAATACACAACTGTACCGATTCCGTCTCCAGATATCCGGCGATTGAGAGACGAAGATTCAGAAATCGAAGAAGAATTGGTCCGGCGATTTGGGCAAGGAGGAGACCCGAGGTACAAGCTACTCACCCTTTGCTTCTGAAGATGTCAGTTTGAAATGTCAAATGCTTTTATCAGGTATCTAAACTGCGTGGAAGATCTAGTTTCTCAAAAGCCCCGAGGAAATCATGGGAGAAGGATCATCTTCTCAAGAAGATTGCTTCGACTTGTTGAATCAGTTCGAGCATGTTATTAAGTTTGACCCTTTCATGTGAGTATAATGTTCTCCCATTTGGTTTTTTTTTTTTTTTTTTTTTNTTTTTTCTCTCTGAATTCAGTGATGAAGTTGGGTTTATTCACCCTTCACAGTTCACCATGTTGGATAAAGAAGCAGGTTTCTCCAATGTGTATCAAAATGAGGTCCACCCCAATAACCGAACCTCAACAAGTTTCTGGAATCAAGATCACAAACTGGGAATATCAACCGATATACTTATTCAATTATGTAAAGCTGCAAAACATGCGTTTCTGACTGTGTTTAAGGAGTACAAATGCCATCAAAACGAATGTAACGAGTCTCCAACCAAAAATATCTCATCTGGGGATTCTTGTCCCCTTCGTACTCTAGAAAGCAAAGTCATGAAGCATAGCCAAGCTATTTTGCTGTTAAGCTCAGACTTTGGAACTGCATGGAATGCCAGGTACTTTGAAATGAAGTAATTATAATCGCCTTGATTTGTTTCCTACTGTTTTGCTTCTTTGTTTAACCTCATCTTGTATGATAGGAAGTTGATCTTATCGAAAAAGGATCAACCTTGGGCATTCACAGAAGAACTTAGTCTTTCTCGGCTCATTCTCTCAAATTGTCCAAAGAGTGAGCCAACATGGAGCCATAGGTCGGTATTTTATGAGTTTTCAGTTACTTTTAGGTTACTCATCTCGTCCTCTTAGTCACAGCCTGATAGTTCCTACTTTTTCTTGTCCAATTATTCTCTGAAACCTCATAATATTCTGGTTTTATTGTAACAGAAGGTGGATAATTAAGATGCTTTCTCGGAGATTTTCCACACCACAGGAGATTATCACCAAAGAATCTGAGCTAGTGGAATCAATTGGCGAGGTTTAGATCAGTTCCAGATTTGATGCTTTATATAATGAAGGTTCATCATATATTTTATGAAATAAATATTGGTTTCTCCTAGTCTTCACAATTTGGCGACCATATATATATATATATTAAATTGTCGGTCACTCCCAAGATTTTATTTGTTGATCCGTAAAGTCCATCACTCTTTGCAATTCCTACTCATATGACACATAGCACTTATTCTGCTCCTTAAAAGAAACTGACTCCTAATAAAATGCATGCTTTTTGCAGAGATCAAAGATGAACTATCGTGCATGGTATCACCGTTGCTGGTTGGTTTCCTATATGACAATTGAGCAGGTAAATCATTCTCTACATTTCTTCAGGTTTCTCTGATTGCATGAAATTGGTTACTTTTGTTATCTGAGCTTGTGAAAGTTTCATGTGGGATAAGATACACCATAAGTTTTCTCTAATATGTGATTCAGATTACATATATATGTTGGCTGTCCTAGGTGCTGCAAGAGTTGAACAAATCTAAAAGGTGGGCAGGGCTGCATGTAGCCGATAGTTCTTGCTTCCATTATCGCAGAGTAAGAGCCGCATAGTCAATTGATGTGATTGTGGTAAAGCTAAAGTATACATCAATCTAGTTACAATGCGGTCATGAAAATACTGCAAGTTATGTTAGGTCTTGGAAGTATAAAGTACAACTAGCATTCTCCATTCAATCTGGTCAAGTGTTCCATGCAGCTCACGACCAAATTTTTTTTCATTGATGCCCAGAGGCTGATGCTCAGGATTTTGGAGCCACTTACTGTAAAAGGATGCAATGCTTGTGATAAAACTGATGCACATAAAATCTGGATGGTACGGTTTGTCTTCCTTTTCTAACCAATCCCCGCTTTGCTGTCATTACTATTTCGATTAATATTCTTATTTTTATCTTTTTTCTCAAAATGAGAATGGGTCTTTAAATTCTTTACAATTATGTTACAGGAAGAGCTTGATTGGAACAAAGAATTGGTAGCACGTTACGTGGGACGAGAGGTATGATCATCTTTGATCTTAGAAAAAAAATGAGTGTAGAGATGAGCATGGCATGAAAATGTAGCACCAATATCTTTATTGTATTGCTGTAAAAGCTGCTAAAATATCCTACAATGCGCTTTACTGGTTGAAGAGTTGTCCTCTTAGCTTTTGGATATCGACTTTATCTACAGTTCTGAACTGCCCTATCCTTAAGATCCTTTATTAAAGAAGCAACCAAGTTGGAATTTGAACACCCATAACCTAAACCCAAGTAGATAAGTTTTCTCTCTCGCTAAGCTGTCATCGTGGCAGTGGTTTGGACGATAGTTTTGTAAACAGTTTGTTGTCATGCTACTATTGAGATGACCGAATTAGTGTGACTTATTTGAGTTGTTGCTCTTTTTCTTTCAGGCCCTATGGCTTCACCGGCGGTTCCTCTCTCTTAATTGGATAATGTATTTCGCTCGCAATCATTCAGATGTTTCATCTGAAATCGGGCAGACTATCACTATGAATGAAGAAGTTGTCATCTTCATTGATAATGAGATCCAACTTCTAGAATCTTCTATGACAGTTCCTGATACCAAGTTTGAAGATTTTCAAGCTCAAGCACTGCAAGCTGCTGTCTACATGCTATGGCTGACAAAGGTAGTATTGGTCTCTTCTTGTCCAAATAAACTCCACCAAAAGAAATTGCTACTATTGTCAATCACATAAGTGCTGAAAAATAGATTTGAGAGTTTTTGGTATAACAGAATGAGTCAGGCAGGAAATATGGTGGACTTATGATTTTTCCGTTTTCGTCTGGTGCCAGATCCTCTGATGATTGATTGGTTTCTTATTCTGATATGTTTTTGTTTATGAGCAGCATATTCCAAAATTGTGGAGAATGCTTGAGGAGAAGCTTGGAACAGAGAAACTGAAGTGTGTTATGAACACAGTTGCTGAAGAGAGACCCTCCTCGCTTTTGCACCATTTGGTCAACCATACGGCTACTCAGATAAATGCATAACTCTTGTGATAAATGAAGACTTTTCTGAGAATCTTGCAGCAACAAAAATATGACTGCATTTCAAACTGCAATATCCTTTTACGTTTTTACGTATATAGTTAGAAGATTGCTTTATCCATACAAATGTATCATTATCAACCAAACACTATTTGACTAAATATCTCTTATTTTGCCGACAGAAGCTTGATTTATGAAGTTGAGTAACAAATCCTTGTTCTTGAGTGTTAACGAGCGGAAAACACGAGTCTTGAGCGCAAAAAGTAAAAGCAAGAAAAAACGAAAAGATTGCTCTTATGTTATGGATACAAGTTGGAATTACACAAAACCGAGTAGCTGTGCAATAAATGTTAAAAGAAAAAAATCTTCTTCTTTGTAGTTTTAATCAGCGAAATTCCCATTTAGATAATTCCATTGTAATGTGAAAAGAAAAAAATTGAAAAGCTCAATCTCAGTAAACCGATTATATGCATACGGCATAAAGCTTGTAGTTTTTTTTTGTGCCGGAAAGCATGTATAAGTCCAGTTATTCTTTAGTAAGATGGAATATTTAATACCTCTGGTCTTTGTCATGGGTCTCACACTCTCACCACGCGAATAATTCAATTCATAGATTAGATATGCTTACCTTTTTTATTTTCCCGGGCAAAAACCGTTTTAACTGTCGGAATTTCCACGTGTCACAATCTTATCGGATTTACAATATCCGACGGTCGTAAATTCGCCGACATGATTAGTCGTTATCACCCGCTAGTAAGACTCTGGCGACGTGAGACTAGTCTCCACCATTCCCGTCCTGCCACGTCGCATGATCTGGCAGCTTCCACATTTACCCCACACAACGTGGAATTCTTCTTCTAATCAATTTTCTGTTTTTTGTTTTTTGTTTTATTGATTTTTTCTGTTTTCTTTCCGTAAAAAATTATCCTCACCTAATAAATATCTTCACCTAATATTTATCTCCTTTTTACTTTTTTTTGTTTAAATTTTTTATTATTTGAATTTGTCGATTTTTTATTTGCATATTGCAAAGTTTTGGAACTTGAACGCGAACTCGCCGCGGAATTCGGTTAATAAGGACATGGCGAGATTTTCTTCAAGGAGCGAATAATTGGGGTTTCTGATTCTCTTTGGGTTTTGGGTTTTGGCGTCCTTTCAAGTCAAAGCAAAAGTGTTGCCCTTTCTTCCATGTTAGTAAGTCAGGCTTGTTTGAAATATTTCCGATTTCGTTTTCTGTTGATTTGCCTCCTGCAATTTTTGATCCAATCTCATTATTTTCGGCCGCTTTCTTATATCGATTGTTGTGTTGAGTTCTGGGCGCGAAGTCAATTTCTGTGTTTTCTCTGGCTTTTAATCTAATTGGATTCCCCTGTTCTTGGTGTTCTGGGTTTTCATAGTCTTTTTAGGTTGTATGAAATTGTGGGTCGCGATAGTTCATCATAGAGGACGATGGGTGTTAAATCGTATTTTAATATCCCTGCAAGTAAGAGTTAATTAGATTTTGATTCCGTCTTGTGTTGCTTCAACTTGGAAAATCTTTTTGGCTAATTTTTCATCCACTGTCTCGTAATTCGTGTGTTTACGACTGATAAGGTGTAAAGTACATTACTTGTGCAGCTTTTGATCAGTCCTTAATCATAAATTATATGTCAGAATAAAAAAATTACTGGATTTCTATGTTTCAGCATTACCACTTGCTTGATGGCCATATCTCTTTAAGCATCCTAGATGTTTCTGCTTTGGATTGCTGAACTTAGAAGTCTTTTCTAAATTTGTACGTTTGTAACTCTCTTATTTCGATGTTCCTTACAGATCTTTTGACGACCTAAGTTCTTGCCGTGTTGTTCGTCAGCCATCTGCCTGCCGCCCGTGGATTTTGATCAGCTATTATGTTCTTCTCTGCCTTCATTATTTAGTAAGACAGGGTTTGAACTAAAAGTGAGATGGATATCTCAGCACTTTTAACCTCTGCTGGGATTAATATAGCGATATGCGTAGTGCTTGTATCGCTTTATTCGATACTAAGAAAACAGCCAGCCAATTTTTGTGTTTACTTTGGCCGAATGCTTTCTGGGGGAAGAGTTAAACGTCACGACCCTATTTGGTATGAGAGGTTTGCACCCTCTCCAAGTTGGCTCGTGAAAGCTTGGGAAACTACAGAGGACGAGATGTTGGCTGCTGCTGGTCTTGATGCTGTGGTTTTCATCAGGATGGTCATTTGCAGGTGAATGATACTTTCACCAAAAACGTGTGTTTCGGTCTACTGTAATTCAATAGACAAGCATGGTGTTTGCGTATGTTTCGTTCTTCACAGCTCTCACAGTTGGTTTACCTTTTTTTTTTTTTCTTTTTTTTTTACTTTGCAGCATTCGTATTTTCTCTATCGTTGCAGTTGTTTGCATTGCCTTTGTGCTGCCTGTTAATTATTATGGTCAAAAGATGGAGCACAAGGAAGTCCATCTGGAGTCATTGGGAATATTCACAATTGAGAACCTTCATCAACGCTCTAGATGGTAAAGTGGTGGCTTATCTCACTAATATTGTCAGATAATGTGCGTAGCCTATATTTCTACTTTATTAGGTTTCTCTGTGCAGGAAATTAAATGGTGGCATTTCACACTAGTCTTCTTTGAAAGATAGATTGCCAGTATTTTGTACCAAAAAAAAGAAAGCAAAGTGCTGATTCTAGTTTTACTCTTTTTTATTTCCAGGCTGTGGGTTCATTGTCTCTCATTGTACGTCATATCCTCTGCGGCATGTGCTCTTCTTTACTTTGTGAGGATCTCATACCCTGGTTCATGTCACGCATACTGTTTCTCTTTGTTCCATCATTTCCTCATCGTTTTGGTCTCGCTCTCTCACTCTGTTTATACGTGTTTCGCCGCTGTAGGAGTATAATACCATAGCCAAAAAGAGGCTTGCATATATTACTGGATCTGCCTCAAAGCCAAGTCATTTTACCGTACTTATGCGTGCTGTTCCTAAGTCTCCTGAGCAATCGTACAGCGAAACAGTGAGCAAATACTTCACAAATTACTATGCTCCAAGCTATTTGTCGCACCTAATGGTCTACCGTGATGGCATCATTCAGAGACTGCTGGTATGCGTTTTGATTTATTCTTGCCACATGTTAACTTGATTATCAGTCACTTGTCTTTTTGGTTTGTTTTCTGTTGGACTAGGAATAAATTATTCAGCTAATACCTCTTCGTTGTTGACCTTAGCAGAATAGGACTCTCCTAGAATAGAAAAAGAAAGCTGTTACTATAAACTTTCGTTTTACATGCTTCTTCTTCGTTTTAAGTTTTCACTATAAACGCTGTTTCTTGGATGTCATAAATGCTTCTTCATTTGATAATGGCATCAAAGATTGATGAAATTACAGAACAATACCTTGTTATAAAGATTTAATTGATATTTCTGTATCTGTTAAAGATATAGATTTCGTTTTGATGCCATTCTTGGAGTACAAACTTCGTTTTTGTCTCATTAGCAAGACTTTTATATATAGCTCATGATTTCTGATCTTGAGGTTCTTTTGATAGTACATCATTTTCTTGTTGGTTATCTGTCAGCATATTGAATGGAAATAAATTAGGTAAAGGACATGTGGATGGTGTGTGGTCATGATAACATATAGTTGAACTGCAGTGGTCTGTTTTGGAGTTGAGTTAATTAGATTCTAATATTAATCGTGTCAATTTTCTATCTCAGCATGATGCGGAGAGGATGTGTCAGGCTATAAAACTTGTTTCTCCTGATATAAGTTGTAATCCGAGTTTGAAGTCATGCACCGGAGGACCAGCAGCCACAAATTCTTTTCAAATCCTCTCTAACGAGGCAGACAGTGTCAAAAGACTGGAGCTTGGTGAGTTGAATTTGACTACGACGGAGGAAGTAAGAAATTCTTTTGACTTTGAAAGGTGAACTTTGTACTTTACATAATCTAAGCGTAGTGTATGGGTCGACCTTTTGAGCTTTGAAGTAACATTGAGTCTCAGGGTAACCCAAAAAAAAGACTTTGAGATTGACTAAGTGATACAAAGAGATTTTGACTTTCAAAAACCCAAACTAAAGGAAAAAAATATCTTCATTAGTGGCCTAAGGTTCAGGTAATACAGAGATTTTAAATTGTGGATCATTCAGTCGAAGCTTAACAATTTACCACATTGTTTGATCATCTTGACACGTTTGGCTTCCCAGTTTTTGGTGAGAGTTTGTAAGGCTTAAAATTTTCTGCTCATTTGCAGGAACGTCCCGTGGCTTTTGTGTTTTTCAAGACTCGTTATGATGCTCTTGTTGTTTCGGAGGTTCTTCAAACACCAAATCCTATGTTATGGGTGGCAGACTTAGCTCCAGAGCCTCATGATGTTTACTGGAAGAATCTCAAAGTACCTTATCGGCAACTTTGGATGCGAAAAATAGCAACCCTTGTTGGTGCTATTGCCTTTATGTTTGTGTTTCTTATTCCTGTTACCGGCGTTCAAGGGTTGACTCAACTACAAACGCTATCTAAGAATTTACCTTTTCTAAGAGACCTCTTGAAAGAGTGAGTATCCAGATGTTTCCTTACTCACGTACTCAGTAATAGAAGGTTCTTGTTCCTATTCCTCTTAACATGACATAGAAGACTTGGCACCAAAAAGTTGGTGTTGCTACGTTGCTTTTAGAAAATTGCAAGATGCCTATATTCGGTGCTAAGTAGTTGATATCTTAATATTTTATATTTATATAAGGTTCTAAATTTAAAAATCGCAGAAAAAAAACTGAGAGCAAATGTAGTTGATTTGTTTTTGGTATCTTTCAAGTTAATCATCCCTTTGAAAAACATTGCAGGAAGTTTATGAGGCAGGTCATCACAGGGTACTTACCAAGTGTGATATTGGTTCTATTCTTTTATGCCGTTCCACCATTGATGATGTACTTTTCAACCTTGGAGGGATGTATTTCTCGGAGTATAAGAAAGAAAAGTGCATGTATCAAAATTTTATACTTCACCATCTGGAATGTGTTCTTTGTCAATATTCTATCAGGCTCTGTTATTAGGCAGTTGAGCGTCTTCTCTAGTGTGAGGGACTTACCTGCACAACTTGCGCAAGCAGTTCCAACACAGGTAATTTTCACAGTTTTCCTTTTACTTCTTCTGAGTGGATTCATCTTTCTTTCTTCTAAAATGTTAGAATTTTTTACTGTCACGTGTACATTTCGTGGTTTCATTTGTGCACTAGCAGTGAGCTCTCTCTCTATTTCTCCTGGCATTTTTTAGCTTGACGTGTGTTTCCATTCAGAGATTTTGTTATTCCCCATTCTATTGTAAACGATATATCTAGAGGATTTATTGGCTATTGAGAATCATTCTCATATTGGACCTCCCATGCAGGCTGGCTTCTTCATGACCTATTGTTTCACGTCTGGTTGGGCTGGTTTGGCATGTGAAATCATGCAACCTGTGAGTCTTATCTGGAATCTGGTAGCAAAAGTTATTATCAAGAACAAGGATGACTCGTATGAAACACTAAGGTTTCCTTACCATACGGAAATTCCACGGCTACTTTTGTTCGGGCTCTTGGGTTTCACCAATTCCGTCATAGCGCCTCTAATACTGCCGTTTCTGCTGATCTACTTTTTTCTCGCATATCTTATATACAAAAATCAGGTACGCATATGATGCATATTTGCTCTTAGGGATCTCTTTTACGTAGACCTCATTTTGTAGTTGCCGATAAGCACTTTAATATAGTTGTGACATAGACACCTATCTATCTCCATGGCGATTGAGTACTAGTTCGCGTTACGCGTTAACCCTTACCGAGATCCAAATGTTTTTGGAGTTTTCAAAAGTTGATATGATGAGAACTGCATGCTTCGCCTATGAGATGTCAATTTCTTTGAGTGCTTACTTCTGGAAATATGATTATTTTTTCGCAGATAATCAACGTCTATATTACTAAATATGAAAGCGGTGGACAATATTGGCCGATTTTTCACAACACGACAATCTTTTCACTGATCTTGTCACAAGTTATAGCTCTGGGCTTTTTCGGTTTAAAGCTATCAACGGTGGCTTCAGGTTTCACCATCCCATTAATTCTTCTCACTCTGCTATTTAGTGAGTATTGCCGACAGAGGTTTGCGCCCATATTCCAGAAATATCCAGCCGAGGTATATATTGCCCATTTTCCCATAGCCTCAATTTGCATCCCTGTGATCTTGACGGGTGAGTTTCTTTCAGGTTCTTATCGCCATGGACAGAGCAGATGAGATTACAGGGAAGATGGAAGAGATGCATAACAACGTGAAAGCTGCATACTCTCAGATACCATTGTGTTCTCTGGAATCAAGCAAAGCTGGATGCAGTCCCCCTTGCTCAGCTCAGGAGTTGCCAGATTCTGAACAATTGAAGCCTGAGAAAGAGAATCTTGAAGGGGAAGATACATGGGCGTCGTTTCGGATAAGTAAATCTGGTCAAGATCTTGAGGTTAAGTCCTGTCCCAGTGCTTCACCAAATCGTCACTCCCCAGGATTTTCCGAGATCTACAAACGAACATAGATACTTGAAGAGCCATTTCATTCCAGCTCCTGAAGAAAAAGTGTGTGCAAATTTAGCAGCTGACACCCTTAATGGGTGATGAAAGTAACAAGTGGGGAAGCCATCTGATACATATACAGCTCTGTCTGCTAAAATGAAATGTAAACAATAGTTACTGCAGAAGGAAATGAAACTATGCTCGGTTACTTTGTGACGTCTCTTTTATTTCATATTTTTTTGTGAAAGACAATGATATTACTAAGTAGAAAGGAGCAAATGAGCTTGCTGTTTCTGTCTCATATATCTAGTACATAAGTGTTCTTCATTCTTGTGTATACACAGCTTAAAATGCAGAGTAATCTTCTTGTGGCAAAAGGTTGAAAATTGGTTTCTCAGTTGATATCTGTGACCCATCCCTTGTTATCTTCAATCAGTCCTGTCTGGATACCGACAAGGACCGAACGCAGTTTCTGGCAGACAGATTCATCCCCGGTTTTATACTCTACTCTGATGAATGTTTCAGAAAGATTACATTAGGCCAAATCTTTGCTTAAGGCTGGACTAAAACTTGATCCAGGCACTGTGAGTTTTTACCTTTTGTCTTGATATGTTATTGTGCCCACAGCAGCAACTCCTACAGCAGTCCCTGTGCAGAAAACTTCATCTGCATCCATCACTTCATCCACATGAACTGCCTTCTCTTGTACCTGATCATAGCTCGGGTGTGAGACTTACCTGAGTATATCATTTTTGGTGTTTTGAGTGAAACAGTTTGGTTTCTGTTACCTGATAACCTTGATCACTTGCAATCTCCATCACACTTTTCCGAGTAATCCCCTCAAGAATTGTTCCATTAGTTGCAGGCGTTGAGATTGTCCGACCCTGAACCAATTTGGATATACATGGAACCGAATGATTGGATGCAACAAAGAGAATTTACTGAAAACACCACAATATATATATTTATATATACCTTTACAACAAAAACGTTGCAAGAAGAAGCCTCCTCAAGATACTTCTTCTTGGTAGAGTCGAGATAAAGAACGTCTGAAAACCCCTGACTCTTTGCTCTGCTTAGTGCTTTCAAAACCTACACACATATATAGATGGTTATCAAAAACTTTTGCCTCTCATCTAAAACAAAACTGGTCTGGAACTAAGTGTGGTTCCAACACTTACTGGGGCATAATTTGTGATGCTCTTGACGCCTCCAGCTCCACCAGGAGCTGCACGGACATACTCTTCCTCGACATAGAGGTTAAGAGCAGCGATCCCTTCCTACAAACCAGTGGAGAAAACATTTTCTAACCGTTCCATCGCCAAAAAGCTTGAGCAGGAAGAGAAAGAGAAGAGAGGTATATGTATATACCTTGAAGTAGTTACCAACCGGAGATGCATAGACAATGAATGTATATTCAGGTGCAGGACCTAAACCAAGAACTGGACCACTTCCCATCAACAGAGGCCTAATGTACAAAGACCCTTTCCCTGGAGGAGGAACCTGACCAAAACACATCACTTAGATCCTAAGAGAAACCTCTTCGGAAGATGATATTTGTTACAAGAAAGCGTTTTTTACCCAACGCTTGTTTGCAAAAGCGGTTTGTTTAATTGCATTAACAAATTGATCAACCGAAGGAGAAGGCATGAGCATCCGTTCAGCGCCAAACTTCATTCGCATAGCGTTGTGATCCGGGCGAAACAAAAGAAGCTTCCCATTTTCTTTCCTGTATGCTTTTGTACCTTCATATATCGCCTGTGAATAAGTCCCAAAACATTCATAGATCAGACAAATCAAGAAACATTTTATTAAGTAGAATTTGAGGTTACAAGAGGCGTGCCTGTCCATAGTTTAAGACTCCAGCAGAAGGACTTAGCTGAATATTCTCATAGGGACTAAGTTCTCCTTTAGTGAATTCGCCGTCTTTTGAGCATTTCATAACGTACATGTAATCAGCTGGAGTTAGACCAAACCCAAGATTATCCCAATCCAAATCCGCATACTCATCATCCCCATTTCTGTATAATACAAAACGACAATTCTGAAAACACAGCTTTCCGATGGTAAAGGCTAAAATCACACGAGCTGGATCAGAAAAAAACTTACTCATATACAGGTTTCTTACGCTCTTCTCGCAAGGCCGAGGCAGCTTGTGCGTTATACTTAGAGAAAGTTTGTAGCTGTTCATCACAACAAAAAAAAAACACACACATTCTCAAACATGTTTTCATTTTGATTTTTTTTTTTCTGGATAAGAATCATTAGTTTGTAAGAAAAATAAATCCAGTTTATACCTCACGAATATGTAGAACCAGATTTTTGCGTAGAGATGAGATTGCTTTGATCATCTTCGCAATTGCAGAGTCTTTGTTTTGGTTGTGAAAGAGAAATCTATAGATTTGATAGAAACAAAAGAAAAGGTGTGAATTTTCTTGAATGATTACCAAAAGAAAGTGAAGAAAACACCAAGCACAGTGTCGAATTAAGTATCTAACAGGTAAGTGATTGCGAAGCTTATGTGAAGTGTGTTCTTTTTATCTTGGCAAATCCATGTATTTGTTTTTTTTTTTTCAAAGTGGAAATTGGTAAGAGTTTCTTTATCTTATTATTATTTTTCTTGTGCTTCGTCACTTGTGCCTATCTACCTGACCAGATCTAGACGTGTCTCTCTGGATCTAGAACTTATCGAAATCAACGGAGTTTTGTTCTTGTTTCGTTTTAAGGGGTTAAGTACCCAAAAAAGAAATTTTTTTTTTTTGTGTGGTGTATATCTTCAATCGGAAAATCCTATTTTTGAATTATTGTAGTATAATATCAATTCAGCACCGTTTTTCTTCTGCACAGAGTTACTTCAATTATACAAACAAAATTGTTTTAGTATTTTTCCATCTCATGTTTTGCTGGACGGATAATAATACGTATATATTAGCGATTATGAGCATAACTTATCATACAAGTAAAACGATGAATATAGTTTCAATCTGGTAAAAAAGAAATTTGAGTAGATGTTCAACCAAAAACTGGTGCTATTTAAGAAAATAAGAAAAGAAATTTGAGTTACATAAATATTAAATGAAAATAATTACAAAAATAATTGATAAAGTTGCGTGATATATCATATATGATATCCTTTATCAAAAAAAAAAAAAAATATCATATATGATATCATGTTTAAACCTTTCCGATATTTTTATATCATTTACTAATAATAACAACAACTTAACAAGCTTTAAATTAGGTAAAAAAAAAAAGCTTTAAGGAATTTCAATAAAATTATTGTTTTTGCTGTTTACCAAATTCTTTTTTTATCAGATATTTTGCTTCTTTTAGTCTATATACATGTTCATAATTTATAGTTTCCACGCACAAAAAAATTCCGATTAATGAAGTTACTAGACCTAAATTTGTAAGAAATCAGATCATTTAAAACGTCTATGATTCAAAAACAACAACAATTTTCATAGATGATAGAATTTAATATTTGATCTATGAAATGAGCCTTATTTTCATTAGAATAAATCACTGGATCACACGTTTTTAGTTTGTAGTTGGCGCATTTCAATGATAAATAATCAAAATTCTCGCGATGTCTGAAATAATGGCGCATTTATTTGTGACATTTCTTTGTCAAGATAAAATTATATATTAAAAAGTGTTAATTTATTTTCCTTTATGGGAGCTCCAGAGTTGGGGGGGGGGGGGGNGGGGGGGGGGGGGGGGGGATAAACACGATAAGTGATAGCCAGCCACGTCAGACACAGAGGTTTTTGTCGGATAACAACTTTCCTCCATGTCCCTCTCCACTTCATCGTCTTTTCAACGTCTTTGTCTATTACTATTATTACAATTTTTTTTTAATGAAAGTATATAGCTCGGAGATATTTCAAATGGTTTATTAGTGCAGATTTGTTTTTTAGTATATTAAGGATTTAGGAAGATACTTTGAAAGTTGGATTTTTTTTTTTTTTGGGAACTTAACACTATAAGTTTTAATATTTCATTTTTTTTTTTTTCTATAACTCAGGTGTCTGGACCCTTAGGGTCCAATTAGCACTGCATCCAAACGAATCTAGTGTGGTTCTGGAAGCCAAACGGAAGCCATGTTAAATCCGCTGTGACCAGAAATCGAATTCTGGTGGCGGTACTCACAGCTGTGAACCCTTTATCACCAGACCACGACCGTCTGGTACTCACAAAAATAAACTCTTTAATATTTCATTTGATTCTTGTTTTATCAGAAATTTGATCAACATGATTATAAACTCATGTTTTCGCATGTATAGGATAGGCCATAAGTTACGAAAAATCATAAGCAAAATTAGAAAATAACATTTGTTTTCATATGTTGTTTTGTTAATATAAAAAAGATTTAGAATATTTTCTCTAAAAATAGCTTTTAAAACTTGAAATTCTAATTGATGGCTTCGCTTTTTTTTTTTTTTGTGTGTTCTGAACCGAACCTAATGTATACCTTATTAGTTTGAGTCAGATTTAGGTTGGTATGATTAAACAAGAGAGAAAAAAAATGTAAGAGTTTAGTCAATATGTTAAAAAAACACATATCAGAAACAAAATATGATGGAGTTTTTTTTTTTTTAATGAACTAATATATTCAATGTCAACACGATTAAAAATTCATAAAATTCAACACCTTTTTGTTAATAACCGCGATCGGTTTTAAACCGAAACCCCTATGACATTATTTTATTTTGACAATATAATTTCAAAAGATTCTATTCCAATTAATCTCTCAATATTATTTTATTTTGGAATAGAATCTTCCAATTAATCTCTCCTCTAGCCACATGAGTTTTGAACTTATATGATTTATGTTATACTACAAATCAACTGCTATTTCTTATATTTCTTTTATAAATCTACAATCACATACACTGACTAGTTTTTTGACATTTTTTTGTTTAATATTTGGGAGATAAATACGAAAGGAAGTGGAGATTGTCAGATTGACGCCACGTCAGGCAAAGAGCTTATTTTTGTTATCTGATAACAACGTTTTCCCTCCGATGCTCACTAAACTTGTCCCTTTCCGTATCGTATCACTGTCTTCGTCTATCAACGAACCTCATTTATTTGAAAAGTCATAACTCAGATTTGGTCATATCTACTCAAAGAATCTAAGATAATTTTGTGCTAGAATCTAGAAACTCCACAAACAAACAAAAAATGTTTCGACAAAACAGTTTTTCTAAATGCGAATATGCGACCCTAGTTCGGCCAAACAATAGGTGCGAACGTAGTAGTATGAGAATTGGCCAAACAGAGACCGAGGAGGTTGATTCCTTGATTATACGACGAGATCTCTGACTTTATGATTAGCTGGGAATCATATCGTGTTAATAATTAGTATCCAGAAGAATCTCCAAAAACAAAACAAAGCGCAAGCCTGAAGACACTAGATCAGATTGATGATCCGTTTGAAGCACCAAACTCAACCATTTCTCCGTTTATTATAGCTACTGCATTAGACTCCGTTTAGTGGTGGTATGATTCAAAGTGATTAAACGTCTCAATAAAAGTAAAATGAGTCTTAACAAAAATTCAACAGAAAATTCGGAAAACAAAAAATTGGCAACCTATACTAGTAAGCATGGTTTCGAACAAGAATCATGAAGGAGAAAAAGGAAGAGGCGTTATTAATCTAAACTTGGTCTTCGACCTCGGTGATAGGCTTGCTGTTCAGCAGAGGCTTTGCCAAGAAATCAGTGTACTCTTGGAAGGGCGATTTCGCAAATCTGGTCTCTTTCCAGAACTCAGGTGTAAGGAACCCATAAGTCTTCTGAAGGCAATCGAAGGTAGCCTGTGTGCAACACAGCAACACAACAAACATCAATCATAAGGCGCCAGAAAACCTGACCTACAATAAGCATTGCAGCAACAAGACAAAATCTGAGCTAAGATAAGTATTGCAGAGTGAAACCTTAGAACAATTCTCAGTTCATGCTCACAGACCACATAGAAGCTCAAAGCTCCCAGAACTACTAGCCAATTGTAAACTACAACAATTCCTAACCAATATTGCAGAGAATAACCCTAATCACAAAACATTTGCAAACAGATTTGTAAACGGAACTAAAGATTGAGCAACACCGAGTGAACTCTTGTGTCGCAGCTCCTAGCAATTGTGAACTTATCAAGGATAGAAGATTCTCACTAGCAATCTCTTCTAAAAAGGGAAGAAATCAGACCTTGACAAAGTTCCCTAAGGTTTTGGTGGATCCCCTTGAAGAGGTAAAGACGTCGTCAATTCCAGCGAACTGAAGAACCTTCTTTGGAACCCTAGCCGCCACAATACCAGCACCTCTCGGAGCAGGAACCATCCGTACAGTGACGGAACCACACTTCCCGGTCACCTTGCACGGCACCGTGTGTGGCTTCCCGATCTTGTTACCCCAATAACCTCTTCTCACTGGAATCACAGATAGCTTCGCCAGAATGATCCCTCCTCTAATGGCTGTAGCGACTTCCTTTGAGCACTTAACACCCAATCCAACATGACCATTACCATCTCCGACGACAACGAAGGCCTTGAACCTTGTCCTTTGACCGGCTCTGGTTTGTTTCTGAACAGGCATTATCTTCATCACTTCGTCCTTCAACGATGGACCGACCAGGAGATCGATGATCTGGTACTCCTTAACAGGAAGAGAATGGAGGTAGATCTGTTCTAGCTTCTGAATTTTACCTTCCCTCACGAGACGACCAAGCTTAGTCACTGGAACCCATTTCTCCTCTTCCGTGGCTCTACCTCCACGGCGTCCACGGCCTCCTCTCGGACCTCCTCTTCCGCCGCCACGACCACCGAATCCACGCCCGAATCCACAGCGATCTCCACCGCGCTCGCCGCCGCGTTCACCACCTCGTTCTGCCATTGTCGATACAGTTGAGTTTCCTCGAAAAACCGCTTCTTCAATATGTTCTCGAGAGTCTTGAAAAAAAAAAAGTCGATCAGCGGCGTTTGATTGCAGCCATGCGTAGGGTTTCTAAATTTCATCTCATAACCTGGGCCTTATGGGCCTGCTTTGGCATTTCAATTGAAATCTTTTGGGCCGTGCTTTGGCAACATAAATGTCTCCGGTAACTTTTTTTGTTTTAATGTTAATTTACTGCCGAACTAAGGAGAATCAATATCTGATAACTACTGTGTAGATTCAAACAATGTCAAAAAGATTGTAAAAAGTCTTAATAAAGTTAACTGATAGTGATTCAAATGGACCAAATCCATTTCAAAGTTGTAGATCTTTTGATACATCAAAAGGGTTGCAACATAACAATTTTTTCTCTTAAATTAATCAATCTGCAAAACCCAGCCCTTAGTGTCTTGGATAGAACCAGTTTGTATTCCGACAAGAATAGATCGAAGTTGCTGAGTAACAAGCCCATCTCCAACTTTGTACTCAGTCCTGCAGATTTATCAACAGATAAATGTATAATTCCAAGCATATGTACATATACATGTATGTGGAGAAGAAGGGAAAAACCTTGTGTTCTGAAACGTGATGCTTCCAACAGAAGCAACTCCAGTGGCAGTGCCAGTGCAGAAAACTTCTTCTGCTTCCTTCAGTTCTTCTACCGGAACCCTTCGTTCTTCTACCTGTCAATTAAGCACTTCTCAGAAATTACCCAATTCTCTAGCACGCATATGCATAAGAATTTGCAGCAAAAACGGAAAATTCAGAAACAGAGCAGAAGATACTCTGTTTTGTGGATCTAAAGTGACAAAAATAAACTTTTCACTGGCTGAACAAACTTTATTCTATTAATTTAGTATAGTAAGTGTCTTTAAAATCAAATTTTAAATATCTAAAGCTATATAAAGCAAATTGAACAAAATCCAGAAACAGAGTATGTACATGCTCTGTTTTGCTTCAAGAAAGGAAAACAGAGCAACATAGCCTTGCTCTGTGTAGACTCAAGAATTGAAACAAAGTTCGAAGAACACAGATGTAGAATGACTACTAACCTTGTAACCAAGATCACGGGCGATTTCGATGACGCTCTTCCGCGTGATCCCTCCGAGAATCGTCCCGTTTGTAGCTGGAGTCACTATTGTATTCCCCTAAAAGACTCAAGAAACTCCAATTATTACACAACACCTTTGATTAAAAAAATGCATCCAACGAATGTCTTAAAAATAGTTTCCTTTTACCTTCACAATGAATATATTAGAAGCAGAGACTTCTTCTATGTTCTTTCTAGTTTCGGCATCAAGATACAAAACATCCGAAAACCCTCTCGCTTTCGCTCTTCTCATCGTTTCAAGCACCTTTTACAATTTTTTACCAAAACAACACTCACTTTTGAACGGAACATTGTTGTACATATCCGAGAGGATCGTGTGTTTTAACTTACTGGACCGTAATTAGAAATGGCCTTTACGCCACCAGTTCCTCCAAGATAGGCGCGTGGAATCACCTCCTCAACGTACAGGTTCAATGCCGATGTACCTTCCTATACAAGTAATCAAATTCAAGACCAAGACCATGACCAAGACCAAGACCAAGATCGAGCTAAAAAGGAAGAAGAAGCCCTCTTTACTGGCCTTAAAATAGTTTTGAACAGGAGAGCCAAACACAAGAAACGTGTACTCTGGTGCTGCAGACACACCCAAGCTTGGTCCGCTTCCAAACAACAATGGTCTGAGATACAGCGAGCCTTTTCCCGGAGGAGGAACCTAATTAAAATGAAAAAAGCCTGAGCCTTTAAGACAACTAAATCAATGATCATTTCGAGGAGCAAAAGGTATCGAATATAGAATGTTATACCCAACGTCTGTTTGCAAGAACGGTCTGCTTAACACCTTCCATAAACTGTTGAACAGAAGGAGAATGCATACACATTCTCTCAGCTCCTTTCGTCATACGCATCGCATTTAGCTCTGGACGAAAGAGAAGAACCCTACCGTCTTCTCCTCTGCACGCTTTCATCCCCTCGATTAGTCCCTGCAAAATCCACCAGAAAATCTTTTTATATATGAGAAATGTGTGGGATTTTGGATGAGATTTGAAGATTTGCCTGGCCATAGTTGAGAATCCCAGCAGCAGGGTTGAGCTCGATGTTGCCGTAACGGCTAAGGCAACCCTGTTCGAAGTTTCCTTCTCTGCAACTTCTGGTGGCGAACATGTAATCTGTCCGTACAAGACTGAATCCGAGGTTGTCCCAATCCACATCAGCATACTCTTCATCCTCACTGCAACACAATAATTTTTTTGCCTATTGAAGGTTCTTTTTATCTATCTTGCACTGATTTTTTTTTATTTGATTAGTGATAACTAGTATTCAGGTGAACTATTATAATTTCAGAATATCCAGAACAAACACTAACTTTTAAACTTACAAACAAAAACATTTTTTTTTTTGATAAAGGGTTTGCAATTTAAATAAAATAAAGGTTACAACTATGACTTAAGGCCATACAGTATAAGAGAATAGGTGAATAACCTTAGACATTAAAAACATGCAACTAACTTTTTACTTAAATAAACTACTAGCACAAAATTTAATTATGTTTTTGTTTTTTTTGAGAACGATTAATTATGTTTTTGTTGTTACAACATTTTTTTCCCCCATTGAAAGAGAATGGGCTGAACCCTTGACACTGATGACCGGGTAGCTTTTGTGATGACACATTAATTTTAGCATTTTTTGTTTGTTTTGTACTTTCTTAAATTTTTTCCCATTTTGTTATTTACGCTTTTTCTTGTAAATTTATGTGGTCATAATGAAAAAGAAAGGACAAATGTTTGGAAGGTAATATTACCGTTCTGCCCCCACCATCTCCGAGACATGTTCTTCTACAACAGAAGCTGCTGCCTTGGTCCCAGGCATACGAAATCCACAGATCTGTATTATTCATATGCATACCAAACAACCACACACGCGCGTGAGCAAATCAAACCAAAGGGCTTTTTTTTTGCATTACTTTGAAAAAATATATCAAATTATGTAAGTTGTAGTTGTTTCCTTCCTGTTAGAAATAAGAAAAAAGAAGAGTAGAATATTCTATAGGAAGAAAGTACAAACCTTAGAGAGATAAGAGGAAGTTGTTGAAGATGGAAATAAGCAGCGAAGTGCCATGAGGAATGTTGTACGAGCTATGTGTGTGCACCAAAGTGAAACTCTTGGATGAGATGTTAAATATGATTCTCCTTTTGAGAGGTTAGAGAAAATGAATAATGAGCTCGTGCTAACTCTGAGAAAAGTATTCGAGAAACTACAAAGAGATATGGAAAGGAGAGAGGATTGATATATATATATATAGGAGGGGAAGACAGAGGCATTTACAGCAATGTTTGTGAAACCAAAACTTTTATTTACCATTAGGCCCACTACCACAAAAATACCTTGCCAAAAAAAGGCACCGTATGAAAAGAAATGGTAAATCTTGTGAAAGGAAAACAATAAAAACGAATCGTTTTAAGAACTTAAGAAAATATTTTGACATTACAAATGATCATTATTATTATTTTTTTGTTAAACATTACAGATCATTATTAACAAATAAATATATAGTACCGATTTATGGAAACTTTTTGATTTCCAGAGAATGTTTTTTTTTATATCAAGGTCAAGTATTTTTCAGAGAATGTTTTTTGAGATTCCGATGTTATATGTTAAAAGAAAATATATATATATATATATATATATAGTCACAGATAAGCAATAATTTAGTAGAGCAGCTCTTTGCCTCTTTCGTATGCTGTTAAAGGATTGAGATGTATATAAACGTTTAATTTGATTCATCTATTTTTTATTGTTTCTGAATTCTGATTTACAAGTTTATAACAATTAGTGCGGGTTTGTACTGTAAAGATTGTTAATACAAATGAAAGTCACTAAGCTTAGAGTGAAGGAAAAAAAAAGCAAAAAACTGTTGTGAACTCGTGCTTTGGTTTAGATGGTATTCAATTTGTTATCCTGATAGTGAGAAAGGTACAGTTGTGTATTGACTCTATCATGTCACATAAAATATCAATGTGGAACTAAATGCATACCAATTTTAATTTCCTCATTGACAAAAAAAAAAAAAAAAAAAACTTTAATTTCCTCAAGTTCATCATTAATTGAGCCCTTCTGGTTTCTATTTTGGGTAATACTATATGCTTTTGTAGCCATCCCATTTGTATTCTTGCCTCATCAAATTCGATACAATAGTGTCGAAAGTATACATATACATGTATATATGGGTGGTTGTGAAAATCCCAATTGAATATCAACATTTGCCAACTAAATTAAGGATGGTAGATGCAGAGAAGTTGGACAAGTGTGAGATTGTAGGTGGTATGGATCATTCGTGATTGCTCTTATTAGTAACATTGACTCAACTAACCCATGATATTTTTCGATCCACTGCCTGTGATGACTTAAAGACATTTCTCTTAAAAAGCTGGATATTTGGAAGTCTAGCATTGGATAAATTCACATTACGTACTGTTTTGGTAAACTCTGGCAATTATATATATATATAATCTAATCTGTTTTTGATTATATAACCTAGTAATTAATAACAAAATTAGCGTCCAATCGCAAATCCATTACAAAATTCTGGTTCATAATTTGGTAGGAGTCATTTGGTTGAATAGTATTCTAGTGTTGATTCAGGCAAATCGGAGGTGTCAATTGTTATTTACAAAGTTGGCGAATGTATGAAATAATTAAAGAAGTTGTGGAAAGAATATAAATCATCTCAGCCTAACAAAAATGGTGGTTTCGATCTATTTGGCAAAGTTGGCGGAGATACATCGAAACAGCAGATTTATTCATGAAATTTTGTAGTATCGATATAATTGGATTGGATAGACTCTAGCTTTATAGACTATGACTCTATATCTCACCGAATTTCAGTTTTGTTTTGTTTTTCTAAGAAAAAGACAATTTTCATTTAATAAAAAATAGCATCCCGTTCGAACCTAGGAAACCTAAAGTCAGGATGTCCACAAAACAACTTAGAAACAACTTTTGATGTCTAAAGTCATGTCCACACTGGAATACTACTTAACTATTGGTTGGAAACATAAAACCTTTGATGTCTCTGTATATCATTAGGTATAAAACTAAATTTAGCAACGACAATCTCATAAGTTGGTTCAATCCATGACAATTTTGCACTCTATAGACTTTCTTGGAATCCTTGAGATTTTCTTGATGATGCTACAAAAATTCCCACTTAACTTCTGCCCAACACCCTAAATTTCAATCAAAGTAATCTAAGTAGGTCTATTGGTAACTTTAATTACAAGTGCCAAAAATAATTAAACATTGTGGAGTTAGGGTTTCGAAGTATTTATATGCTCTTGTGCTGCAAGTTACAAAAGTAAAGAAGAAATATCATCCCAGTAAAAAAGCCATCTGCGCAAGCAAAACAAAGACAAGGGCTTGTATCTTCCCAATGTGTCTATACCACAACAAATATATATATAATGTTGATCTTTACTTATCAAGTAGTATATATTATGAAAATTCAAAGATCTATGATGATGTCAATTGGAGAATTTCCTTTGTCAACAACAAAGTTCTTCACATACTTACCCTCCGAAGTTGTAACTTCCACAGTGTAACTCCCATGATAACCTCTAAACTCCAGTCCTCCTTCTTCATCCTCAACCACTCCATCCACAAAAGTCAACCACTCGCGTTTGATCTCAAGAAACCTCTTCCCAGCTTCGTTAATCTCACCATCCGCATTCACCAAATGCGAATCTTCTCTGCTCATAAACAGCTCCCAGAACCCCCAAAGCATCACTCCTTCAACCGCTGGATGAGCAAACGCTTCCCACAGCATAACCTCGAGATCATCTCCTCTTACGTGTTCATTGATTGAGGACACATCGAGTTCCGTGAACCAGATCGGTAATCCGAGTGTGCTTAGCTTGTCTAACGCGGAACGGACGATGTGACCGACGGGACTCGTTATATGTCCTTGAATCCCGATTCCTCCCACGGGCGCCCCCTTCTTTTGCAACTTGTGGACGAGCTTTATGTACTTCTCGGGCGATGACCTCGAGTCAAACCCGTCTTCTATGTGGTATTCGTTTAAGAACAGAGTCGCCAACGGGTCTAACTCGTGCGCGGTCTTGAACATTTTTGCTCTTGCATCAGAGCCTAGTCGATCTCGAAAGAACGATCCGTGGAGCATTTCGTTGTTGACGTCATAGTGTCTGAATTTCCCGTTGTAACGGGTAAGAAGATCAGTTACGCGGTTCTCAACCGCTGCTTCTAGCTCGGAATCGCTCAGCTGTTTGACCCACGGTTGAATAGCGGACTCGACCTCCCAGAATATGCAATGGCCTCGGGTTTCTATGTTGTACCTCTCGCAGAATCCGAGCATCTCGTCCGAGTCCCGGTAATTGAAGTTGCTTTGCTCTGGCTCTGTCCAGTACCATTTCAGCTCGTTACCAAACACCGCCCAGTTGAAGTTGTTGAGAAAGAAATCCACAAAGTCTTCGTTATCTATGTTGCTCCGACTAATGCATGACCCGAGCGGGAAACGATTACGTGTCTGTCTGATCTTCACCGTTGCGCCATTCAATTCGCTATGATATAAACCTGAGAACTTGAGGCGAAGATTGCGTTTCCGAACCTGCATAGCAGAAAAACAGCGTTGGTGCAAAGTGAAGCTTCATTTTTTGAAGTTGTAACGAGTTAAATGTTTTGTAGGTTACCTTATCAGCTTGTCCTCTAAGATAACTCAACCGTGCCTTATGATCAACAGCGAAAATCTGGAGACCTGCAACCATAAGATCAACTCCAGGAGACGGGCCCTGGACATGAAGCATAACTTCGTTGGCTTGCTTCTCGATTCTAAACGAACCCACAACCTCATGCCAATCGCCATCATTGACCTCTACTTTTCCTCCATTAACCCATTTACCATCAACACTGAGTGCGATATTCACGTCTTGTGGACAAGTTAGTCCTCCTGAGCCAATTTTAACCCACGCTGAGACCTGGTATGTTAAAAACAGCTTCACTCTATCAGTTATCATCTGAGCAGGGCCCATCCATGTTCCACTTCGGTTTGTTGCAAGCACGTATCGTCCGGATAGATACCCGTGGGTTGTTCTAAGTGAGTGTCTCGCCAACGGAGGTAATATCTGAGGGGAGCCTTCTCCAACTCTTAAATGGCAGTTTCCAAGAGGGAACCAACCTTCGATTGTTCCATCACTTAGGTGGCTATTCGAAACTATGTTCATCCCAAAAGCATGACCCTTGTAGAAAACATGGAAACAATTTATGATTCATTAAACATATGGAGAAGGTAAATGTTAAAAAGCAAGAAATTTTATGTCTAACCTCGATATATGGCCGTCTTGAAGGAGGGGTTTCCTCTGCAGGCTTTACATCGAAATGGTCGACAAAAACATCTATTCCTGGTGGGGGTCCTTCAATGTAAACAACTGCTCTAGCTGGAGATCCATTTAAGAGGAACTTCCCTTTCAACTTTACCCAATCGTCGTGGTTTGCCTGAACACTTGAAAAAGGAACAAACTTTCTTCAACATTGTTTCATCAGATGATACATTTATGACAAGATTCACATTTCAGTACCATTTGGTTATAAACAATGGTGTTGCAAAGCTAACCTGGAAATGCCGATGTACTCTTCACGTTGGTCAAGGTATTGAACATACAGAGTGGCCTGCACGGTGTGATGGCTATGCGATAGCCGAACAACAGAAGATGCTTCATAAATGAGTTTTCGCTGGACTCTTTCTGTTATATCCTGCTCAATTCCGCTCCACTTATGTGTGCGCTCTGTTGCAGAAGCAAAACATGTTCCAGAATGCGGTAGTATCTTCCCATCAGCTAGAGACTCATGCAACATAAGATTGCATCCTCTTCCAGACCAATGATTGAGGCCATCGGAAAAGCTTGAATTCAGGAAGATGTGATGATCAGCTTCAGGAGCTGAGCAGAATTCTCGGCTTCTCTGCATATAATAAGGCAAGGGAAGAAACATATCAAATTACTGAGCACAGCTTCTTAAGATCTCAAGAAGGAAAAGAAGAAATTAAGATACAAATCATAGATTTATCATGTAAATGTACTTTCAGTTTCTCAGTGTAACAGTCCACAATATGTCAGTTACCTCAAACTGATTATCGCCTTCGCAATGGATGGTGACGGACTTTATAAGAAGATCAATCCCAGGTGGTGGCCCTTCCAAGAAGAAGACAGCACGGTCAGGTCTTCCTGACATTACAAAAGTTCCTTCCAGAGTTTTCCAAATATCTTTCGAAGCATAAGTTCTGCATATAAAAACATTATCAATGTCAGCATTTCTGGGTCTTCTTGACTATATATAGCAAAGAAGTCATGTCGTTCCATTACTTTCCAATTAGTTGAAATTCAGTTGCTGAGCTTTGGTGCTCTAACTTCAAAGTGGCCAAGACCTGCGCCGAGCCTTGAACAGGTCCCGATACGCTAACACTAGCAGAGACTTTATATGAATAACCAGGGGAAACTCTGTCTGTGATATCTTGCTCCAGTCCTTGCCAGGTTTCGCTCCGGTTATTAACAACCGCATATGATTCTAAGTTACAGTCGTTGCTGCTAACAACAAATGCATCACAACTGTTTGGATTCCAAGAATACAACGCATCAGAGAAGTCATGGTTCTTAACGATATTCAAAGCAGGAGGAAAGACACTGGAAGCTGCTGTGTATTTTTCGGTTTCCTGCAGTGAAATAGTAAGCCACAAAATGTTAAGACACGAGTTGTTAAGCTCATTGGTTTCCTGCCATGTGGATTATATAGTATGATTAACAACTAAGAATCAGATGATTAATTTGTTTCATTTGAGTTATTTCTCTCCATTTCAACAGCTGAACTACCATTTCACGCCAAAACAACCAGAATTCTTAAGCCTATGGGTGTTGGATATTAAAAATGTAAAAAAAAAATAGCCGAGTCAGGTTATGTAACGATCCCCAAATTTCTTAAGTAACAGATGACAATGAATTTTGGCTGGTAAAAAAAGGCATGAAGTTTACCTGGAAGTCATTTGCATTGGAGGATCTAACGGTAACTGAGCGTATAAGGAGATCTTTCCCTGGAGCTGGACCTTCCAAATAGAGAACAACACGGTCAGGCCTATTTGATATCGAGAACGTTCCTTCTAGATCAACCCACTTGTCTCTTGAGGCATATGTTCTGCAGGTAAGTTTCAATTCATCAGAAATCTGTAAAAGAGTCCTATCAAATTCCAAAGATAATAACTATCAAACCGTACTTTCCGATAAACAGATAATCTGTAGGCGAGTCTTCATGCTCGAGCCTCACGGTGGCAAGAACCTCAGATGATTCATGGAAAGGACCAGAGACGCCAACACAAGCTGATACAGTATAGGTAATACCAGGTGAAACCTGTGTTGTGATGTCTTGTTCAAGGCCTTGCCAAGTTTCTTTCCTGTTAGTTACAACGGCATAGCCACAGCTCGAGGACTCAGACACTGAATCTGAGCTAAAAGGGTCAGAGGAAACAACAAACGCTTCGCATCCGTTGGGATACCAAGGTTCAAGCCCAGCAGAGAAGTCACCGTTTATAACGATGTTAGAATCCGCCATGATCGTGGCCTGTACTGAAAAAATGAGTAAACGAGAATCAGTCTAAACTCGGATATCATCAAATCAAACCGAAGACAGGAAATAAAGCTTGATGATTGGTGAAATGTGTCAACCCAAAAAATAAAAAGTCAATTAAAAATCTCACCTTTGAGTAACAACGAAGAGAAGAGAGAAGCGAGAAGAAACAAGAAGGTGATTGGTTGAAGGAGAAGTCCAACGGACATGAATCAGCGAGACTTTAGAGAAGAAAGGTAAAGAAATCTCATCGGATTATTTGCTTCCCATTTCGAGTTGATTTTGATTTCTGTTTATTCGTGTCATGTTTTCGACGTTTGAAGACTAGTTGCCGATAAAAAAATAAAATAAAAAAGTCAAAATTGTGGTTTGACTCTTCCGAACGAAACACAGAGAAACTATTTGCTTAGGGGCAGTACATGAAATTAGTTGGGCCAGGCTTGTCTTTTCTATCTTCCATCATCTAGTGTATAAATAATTAAATATGCTTTTTTTGGCTCATTTCAACTTAATTACTTTTTAAACATGTCATATGTTACGACATGTGTTCTAGAAAAAAGCAGGAGTGAAATCTCAGATGTGTAAATGTGCTGAGATGGCGTTTCAACGACGACAACAAAGCAGTGGGGACCTTCCCAACGACTGAAACCATTCTCTCTCGCTCTGACCATTTGAAGTCTATAAAACCTCGAACTTTCCCCAAAGTGGCGTCCTTGAATCAAACCGCATAAAGTTTCCATTTTTCATCAAGTTCCCTTTTCGTTTCGTGATCATGGGGGAAGAAGATAGCAAGATTCCGAGGAATATAGAAGAAGATGGGCGTGGTGGAAGTGATCTCGAAGGAATCGGTGAGTTAAAAACGAAGAAGAAGAAGAAGTATTGGATGGGTTGTCTCAGAGCTGAATCGGACGAGAGTGGGAACGTCGATTTGACTGTCGATTTCCCTGGCGAACGCACTCAACCCACTCACCTAGTCGTCATGGTCAACGGTCTCATCGGCAGGTTCTGGGATTCCTTTCTTCTCTGCTTCATTTTCTTGGAATTCGAGCTCTTTTTAATTTTTTTTGTTTTGTTTTGTTTTGTGGGTACAGTGCTCAGAACTGGAGATTCGCCGCAAAGCAGATGCTAAAGAAGTATCCTCAGGATCTCGTCGTTCACTGTGAGTTCTCTTCCCCTTCCTGATTTTGCAGTCGAGCAGTGTATTCTCGTAAAGGTCATTATGTGAATTTGGTTGGAAGTCTCAAGTGAAACAGATTGATAATAATGATCTTGTGATCATTTACAACCATTGCAGGCAGTAAACGCAACCATTCAACACAGACATTTGATGGTGTTGATGTTATGGGAGAAAGATTAGCAGACGAGGTATGTGTTCCTTTCAACAAGTTATCTTCCTCTAAACAGACTACAAAGGACTTGCTTTCTTTGTCTCTGCTTGAGTTTTGCAGCTCAAGTTATATTCTTGTCTCTTTCCTTTAGGTTAGGTCGGTGATCAAACGTCACCCAAGTCTCCAGAAGATTTCCTTTGTAGGACATTCTTTAGGTGGCTTGATCGCTAGGTACGCTATGGGGCGTCTTTATGAGCAAGAATCTCGACAAGAGCTTCCACAAAACAGTGACAACACTAGTGATACATGCCCGATAGAGGAACCAAAGGAGAGAATTGCTGGATTGGAGCCTGTCTATTTTATAACTTCTGCAACGCCACACCTTGGTTCAAGAGGACATAAGCAGGTGGTTAACCTTTTTTCTTTTTAGGTTTCTTACACTTGAATTTAGAGCAAAGTCGAGATTCGTAATAATGTTCTTATACATCACTATCTACTATGAGCTAGACTTTGATGTTGAATTTGCTATCAATTTGTAGAATTTTGCAACATGAAAACATTTGGTTGATTGTGTGGCATTTTTGACTGCATTAGGTTCCATTGTTTTCTGGATCTCACACTTTGGAGAGATTAGCTACGCGTATTTCGTGGTGTCTTGGTAAAACGGGTAAACATCTTTTTCTGGCTGATGGTGATGATGGAAAGCCTCCGTTACTCCTCCGAATGGTCAGTGATCACAGAAATCTTAAATTCATGTGAGTTTCTTCATTAAGTTTGTTTTCTTCTTTATACATAGCTTATGGGGCTTTGCATTGTTCAAATAATTTATAATGTTATTATCATTGCACCTCCTCTGCTTTTGTGAACAGTTCTGCTTTGCGATGCTTCAAGCGGCGTATTGCTTATGCAAATACAAGTTTTGACCGTATCCTTTCTTTCTCAGGCCTCTATAAACTTATTTCACTGATCTTACAATGCGAACTAAACTAAAAAGACTCAGAACTGTTGTGGCCATTGCAATTCATTTGAAACCTTAACCTCCTTTTGTTCTTAGACCTTGTCGGGTGGAGCACATCGTCTATCCGGCGTCGCAGCGAGCTTCCTAAGGTAATAACCTTTCTGTGTTTAATATCAAAATGTTTTTGCTGAATCAGTCTCACATCTGATCTTTTCAGCTTCAACGCGGTCCTGTCAACGAGAAGTATCCTCACATTGTGAATGTTGAAGGGCCGGTTAGTGCAAGTAACCATGAGGAAGATCGATCAGGGACCAACTCAAACGGGTTGAAGAGTTTCGATATGGAAGGTTGGTTCAGTAGAAAAATCGACTTGTCATTCTCGGGTTTCTTATCTTGATTGCTAATTCATCTCATGATACAACATTGTTTTTTCTGCAGAGGAGATGATAAGAGAATTGACAAAACTGAGCTGGGAACGAGTTGATGTTAGTTTCAGAGGAACCCTGCAAAGATTTCTCGCGCACAATACCATTCAGGCAAGTGTTCATCATCTTTGTCATCATCATCATTGCTTTTGTTATTAACCTTCATACTCAATTTTGGAAAACATTTACAGGTGAAAACAAAGATGATCAATTCAGCTGGAGCAGATGTTATACAACACATGGTTGACAATTTTGAGCTTTAGGTGTCTGTCAAATAATTATCCGAAGATGGTCGCAAGCTAAATTCACTAGGGGATATATATGAGTCATATTATCATAGTAAATTTACTCTCTGATTATTAGGTTTTATCTGTTTTGTTAGTTTCTCAGTTACTGGAAAAATGAAAATATAGTTATTTTGGTTACATACAGCAATAAAATTTTTGTTTTATATTTGATCATTATTTTGTTTGAGTACTAGCTACGATTACTTATTTTCTAGATTGATCGCGATATGGAGACCAAAAATGGGTTTTCGATTTCGAATCTTTTTTTTTTGTTTTCAAAACCTGGCGCTTTTTTTTTTTGGTTTTATCTGAAACCAACAAAACACAGTCGTTTAACACTTGTCAATGAAACGATTGTTTCGACATCCGTCAATGACTTAACGGCGTTAATGTTTAGGGTATTTTGTTTCGTAAATTGGACATTAAAAACACCTAAATTTTTTTAGGTTTCTTTCGATGAAACTCTGATACTTTGGGTTTGTTTTGCAATTTACCCCAGATGTCTCTAGTAAGAAAGAGTCAAAAGCCTCTTTAGTAGCCAACAGGTTTAAGAAAGACTTTACAACTTTCTGATGAACGATAGCTGATGATATATTCATAACGATATCTATATACGAGCGCACGTTAGCTAAGAATCAATTACTTTCATACCGATATCTATATCAACATTGATTCTTAATTCTTTTCCCCAACATTGACTCTATTGACCAATTGAGTTTTAGGGATTCGGTGAGAAGAAGACAAAAAAGAGAGAAGATGAGAAGAAGGATAGTGCATTTAGGGCTGTTGCAGAGGAAGCCATTGTTATCACGACGAAGAAGAAGAAGATTAATTGAAATTTACACTCTTCAAATGCCTACATCTTGTTGGTGAGAGTTTGGGCATCTGTTTGGACATAAGGTTATCAATATCCTATTCGTGTCAATTGTCATCAATGACTTTACCTGTCGGAAGTATTGCAAAAACAAACCCAAAGTATCAGAGTTTAACATAAAAATCCATGACAAAATTCACGTGTATTTTAACACCCAATCAACGAATTATTGCTATTTTAACAAGTAACGCCGTTAAGTCATTGACGGATGTCAAAACACAGTCTTGTCATTAACAGCGTTAAACGACTCTGTTTTATTGGTTTTAGATAAAAAGGGACGCAACAACAAAACAGCAAGGTTTATTTTTTTGAACGACAACACCATATGAGAATTCATCAGACCTCAACGATCATGGGTAGGGCCGTACCTAGGGGTTTTAAGGTCGTAGACGAAATAACTAATGTAGTTTAGTGTTTAAAATTTTTGACAAAAATATAACCAAAAGTATATAAATTATTTTGTTATTAATTTACAAAAAATTATATGAAAATTTTAATATACAAAATGAAGTATTTTATATAAAAGTAATGTATTTTTTTTAATGTAAAACATAAGAGGGTGGATAAATCAAAATCTACTAAATGCATTAATATTCTAAACTCAAATCTGTCTCAAAAGCAATAGAAAATAATCCATGAATTGGTTGAGTCAGAGACAATCCAAGAATTTATAGTATTCTCACAGCTCAATTTGACCAAGTCTCATTAAGACTCCATCAAAGATATCAAAAGTTTTAGATGAAACATCAATCAATAGCTTTAGAAATCGAGCAAAAACTCAGAGATGATTCCAACTTTTAAAAAATTTCAAAGAAGAAAGACTCAGTTACAGGTCCTCAGAAAACCATCAATAAAGTTTGAAGTGTGGTTGTTCAAGGGAATTCCACTCCCAGAGCATCCACACAATCGATGTGCCTGTTTAAAAAAACGCAGTATTTAGATCATTCACACAATTGATACAAGATAGATTTGATTGAATACAAGAGTGAGTGATGTAGTGTATGATGTTTGCCACAAGCCATACCTGCAAAAAAGGCCACGGTTGAGAGATTCGCTATGGTCATTGTATGGTAGAAGAGGTATTCGGTCAGAAAATGGCCTAAGGCATAGATAAATGAGAGAAAGGTAGCCAAGTATAACGGTTTGTTTTCGGGGTTGAATGCACAAAGAAAGCAGAGAGTGCAGGTCAAGAGAGTCCATACTCCGAATGTACGTCCATGAACTTCACTCACTGTAAAACAGTTAAAGCAGAAAGAACATTTCAATTCATGAGGACAGGACTCTTGTGCCATTTCAACTATGCAAAATAGTCTTTTCTGGATTGGCCTATTTCGTTTCCCATTCTCCAGTTACTAATGTGATGCAAAGCTATTACTACTAGTAGTACTAAACTAATAACTTTCTAAATCTCTTTTGGTGACCTTACAATCACACGGAAAAAAAAACAATGTTCACAACACTCCTTGTCGCTGCAAGCCGAAAAAAATCATGCACCACAAATTACAAAAGGAAAAGAAAAACATCAAGTTACTTCTATTCTAACTACAGCATCTGATACACTTCACTTGGTCATTGATTTACTTACAACAGTATTTTAAGAAAATTTGCATGTTGATCCCACAAAAAAAAGGTTATGCATTGGACTTTGTAAACTCTTATCAAAGCCAACCAAATTCAAGATCCAAGTACTTTCCCCCTTCCTGATATTTAGGGCATGGTGGCCCATTTCCTACAAAAGTGTCTTCATACAAGAATTCAAGATTGCATATCTTTCTTGGATATGCTGCTTCAGTTTGCTATTCTTAAGGTACTAATCTCTTTTTCCTACATATTCTGTATAACAAGTTGAATCACTAAGCATGCGTCTTATGGAACCGAACCTTCTTCTCACAAAGATCTATAGTCGCCGAGATTCAATGAACAAGATCCACTGAGAATTATGTTTGACCAGAAACAAAGACTGTTCTCTAGAATGTTACTCCCTAAGTTGAACTCACAACAACTAAAAACCTCATTGATTTATTAAGTATCATCGTATGACTAGTTATTACTAAGAGAACTAGTTGGTTGAGTTGATTTAAACAGCTATCATGCTCAATCATTCACATCAATGTAGCTTCTAGAAAGCTTAAACCAATTTTCGGGAAGAACCCAGAGGAAGATATAAGCATGTTTATTATAATCTCAACTTGCAAAGAAGACCAATCTTGGAGAGATAAGCAGAGAAGCCATAATGATCAATTAAAAGAAAGAAACAATAAAGATAAACCCTTTCAATCGTAGAGAATAGATCATGGAACATAAACTATTTGCTCCTGAGCATGTGTTGCTTTCAATCCCAACTACCTCAACTTGGCAATTAAAGGAACATGAAGAACAAAAAAAAAAAAGAAGCTAGAAAGAGCATGAATATGTTCAAAGAATCCGAATCAGGCTTTCCTTCTTCAAATTTCAAGTTGACTTCTGATTCACAAACCATTGACCTTCCAGATGCAACGTACTAGGCTACTAGCAAACATCAAGATCAAATCCAGAAAGAAAAAAAACCCATATTCTAATTCCTCATTATCTTTCAAAATCTCAGAGCTTAGGGATCCCAAATTCGATCCGTATTGGAAGATTCAATGCCCGTCCATGTCACAGAAAACGAAGAACCTAAATTTGCGCGCAAATCAGATCGACGAATTGTTCCTCTGAATGTGACATTATCATTTCTCCTTGAAACAAAGAAAACACATTTTGTGCTCTCCATAGCCACTGACCAATTATATCTCACTGATGCTAGACTAAGGTAGTCAATTGATAGAAGATATCTGAAGTATCTATAGATTCTATGTGAAAATAACCCACTAAGATTGCTCTCAAGCCAAAAGACATGGATCCTTCAACCAAAAATAACGAAATCCGAACACGAAATCGATTAACGAGCTAATCGGAATGGAGATTGAAGGGGGGAAAGAACTGAACTGGTGGTCTGAGAGAAGACGGCGAGGCGAAGAGCCCAAATGTTGAAGAAACCAAACCAAACAGAAGCTAATCTCAGTGAACCAACCACCATTAGCCAATACCCTAACGCCTTCATCTTCGTCTTCTTCCTTCGTTAGCTTCTTCCGTGTAATGCACTTTGTGCTTTGATCTTAGATGCGCTTCTTATTCTTTTTTCTTTTTTTTTAATTTATTCCTTTTGAAATGTTTTCATCACTGGATTAATTTTAGTTATCATAATTTATTTTGTGTTGGTTAGAGCATCTTCATCAAATATCTCAATTCTCAAATACACAATCTCTTATTAATCAGCCTAGTATACTCGAGTTCTAGAGTTGCCAATAATAAATCTTCAAAAATACTTTCAAGTTTTTAAATTGATTCTTCATCACACGATTGATTGTCATAAGCACAATTATCGGGTTTTCATCTCTAGTGGTGAGATCTACCATTCGCGGTTATCGCCAAATATTGCATTGTGGAACTACATTGTTAGACGCATACCATCGTATGGTGATTGATAAATAATTAGCAAAAAAAATAAAAATCATGAGACCCGACATTGATTACATTGTTAATAAAATGTTTTAATTTGTGTAGCATCTATCTATAAACCATTGGTGAGCAATGAAAAAAATCATGCAGGCCTCTCTTACTCAAATCCTCTTTTGACTTTCAGTTTATTCTGATTTCTGATGCTGATTGGACAAAAAATTAAGATAATTATATATCTACCAGAACGCATGTAAACAACTTATGCCATCGTCCAAAAAGCAGAACACACAATTGCAAGATCGTCTCCTGAAGCGAAACATAAATCAATAGTAGTCACGGCCGGTAATGTATTTTGACAATATGGGAGTTACATACGCAAAACTCATGCTTCATCCATAAATGAAACGTGTGGCTGTTGATTTTCACTATATGCGAGGGTTATGTTCATCTATAGATATTTCACGTTGCTCGTGTTACGTTTAGAGATTAGCTAGCTGATGGCCTCAAACCTTTTTCGTGAGTTCCATTTATCTTGAAAATACGTATTTGTTTAACGGAACTCTATGCAAACTCTTTATAGCAAAATGGACAAAAGGTGAAATACTACCGAAACCTTTCGGTTTACAGTTGGGTCTTGAAAAATGATACACAAAGATGAAAACTCCTATGAAGTCAACGAAACATTCATTTTTCTTCATGTGTGGGTTTTGAAATGATAATCTTCTTAACTAATTACACCACAATTAAGTGTTCTTGGTTATTTTGAAAAATAATTTTAAGTATTCTTGAATTGCCTTGACGTCGGTTAGGGTCGATCTAACTTTTCCACAAATATTACTCCATAAACCTATAAAAAATAAAATTCACTTTTGTATATGAAATGTCTAACGTGTTTAAAGTTTCGAGGAAAGCGTCATTTAAAAATCACATCAAATAGTAATCTTTTCTTCTACTGCAAAGTTAAACTCGTCATTCTATTTTTTTTCTGGGTATCACTCGTCAGTCTATTATTATAAAAGCTTCTTCTTCCATTTTTAATACATTTCCATATCTTTTAATTAGCGCCACTTTCGCTATAGAATGCAAATTTTCTAAAATAATAATTCAGGTCAACAAATAATAAATAAAGTAGAATTGTTTTGGGGATTGGGCGAGAGATATGCGTGCACGTTTACGACAGATTAGATTCAATTAACTATTGGGTTAGATTATTAGTTTAATACTTAAAGTAGCATAGGTGAAGAAGCTGAACTGAACGAGGATCGTGGATGATAGCTGGAATTTTGTCCCTTTTTGTATTAAAAAAATGGCATTTATAAATTCAGACAGAGGAGAGGAGGAAGGCCTTCTTCTTGCATCAGCTTCATACGCACGCACGTGCATTTTTTTTATTATTAATTGTGCATCAACATAAATAATAAATTACCTTAACTATTTTTGCTAGTGATGTTTAATTCATTTTTCGATTTGATTTTGGTTTGGATTTTAGCCTTGAATGAATAGGGATTTTTTTAGAGTTTATGGTTCTAGTTTTTTGGGTTTTTTTGGGTTTTGGGTTTTGTGATTTTTTCTTTTTTTGTTTGAATCCAAAGGTAAATAATGTTTTAGATTTTCAACTAAAAATGTAAATACAAGTAAAAAACTGTTGAACAATATGGTTTAGCAACATGTTTTGGGTATTTATTTTTACTAAATTTAGGTTTTCAACTATAATTGTAAACGTTATACGATGACTAAATCATGTTTGTTTATTAGTCATTATTTTAGAAATATGTTTTGACGATAGATTTCAAGGACTAACGATAAAAAGTCTTAATTATTAAAAGTATACAATGTTTTAAATTTTGAATTACTGATTAATCGTCAAAATGTCTTGCTAAACAAATAATTATAAATAATAGATAACAAAATAGACATGTATAAAATTAGTTTTTGATTTTTATAGACGTCCACTTTTTTCAGTTTTAAAAAATTTGTAATCACGGTTAGGAAATATTATTTGAAAATGGGCCAATTATTAATTGAAACTAAAAATAAAAATAAAAAAATTTGACAAAAAAATAGAAAAGATTACATAATTTTCGTTTTTTTTTTCCAGGACAAACTCTCAAACTTACTTTGTTGTGAAAATTAAAACGAAAAACCAGAAAACTATGACTGACACAAAAACGTGAGCTCCGCATAGAGGCGGAAAGATTCCCCCGATCAAGGCACAAAGAGCCGCCAACGTACACGTAAGCAAGTAAGGGTAATATTGTAATTTCTAAGAAGTGGAGCCCTACGTTTTGTGTGGGTTGGTCACTGAATCAGGTAGAGAGAGAAATTCAAGAGAGATAGAGGATAGCGTCAACCTCTAATCCGAGCTGGCAGTTCTTGCCAGCCTGTTCCAGCTGTGCTCCAACGTCTTTTCTCTCTACCCCTCAACTAACTCCAAATTTCGGATTTACCCTTTTATCCGTACACATTTTAAAACGCAAAAAGAAATTGTTTAAAACTTGAAAAAGAAACACAAAGAAGATTATTTGCAACATAAGCGTTACATTATAACACAGTTAGCCAATCTACACCATTGTTTGTATTTTTGGAGGTTTATCCTCAATTTATGCTACTTGTCAAACATTTTAGCGGTAATTTATCTAATTTGAGATTCTAGTTTTAAAGGAGAGAATAAAACATTTAACTTGATATCAAACTCTTTGCAAATATTTTTGGAAAAATGTCTTGTTTAATCTTCTATTTTTAATACATAGTCATAGATGGTTGATGTGAATGTGAAACAATCTCATATTTTGTGAGGTGGTTAAAAAAAACTATATGTATAAGCTAAACATTGATACATGTGACTATACATTTCAAAAATTTATTTATATTTTCTTGAAATGATATGTGATTACGATTTTTTTGTTTGTTGTCATGTTATTAATGTAAACTAGTTTTTATTTGTTGCAAATTCTGTGGTAGGCTATCTTTTTCTTATAGAAATTAGAAGCTCAAAGCTAATTGGCTGTATTAGTATCCTGGAGGGGTTAAAATACCATTTAAGAAGTTCGGTGCTGATTTTAAGTTCCGAGAGGATATGGATGTATTGGACAATTTCGGAAAATATAAAAAAACAAAGGAGGGAATGAAAAAATGGAAAAAAATGGAAAAAAATGGAAAAAATGGATATTGTGCTTCCTTCTTGTCCCACTTAAAAACCAGAGGCAATACCCAGAGGGAAGACGACGACAGCGTTCGCTGGTGGTTAGGTCGAGAAATTATCCAGCGGCGCCATTAAAACGCTGCGTTTTCTCCTTGGCCTAATTCTAAGTCATCGTTTCTACTTTCCATGTTGTCGACTCCAGAACGGTTCCTGCAATTAATGTCGCTCTCGCTAAACCCTTAGTCGCATTTCCCTCTCTTTCTCCGTCCCCTGAAAACCCTAAATTGAATCTACTTTCTGGTGCAAAGAGAAATGGATCCTTGTCCTTTCATCCGTCTTACGATCGCTAATCTAGCTCTGAAAGTTCCTTTAGCGGCGAAGACGACGAGCTCCGTCGTGCACCCGTCGTCCTCTCCTTGTTTTTGTAAGATCAAACTCAAAAACTTCCCGCCACAAACCGCCGCTATCCCGTACATTCCCTTGGAGACCACACAGTTTCCGGAGATCCAAACCCTAGCCGCCACGTTCCATCTCAGCAACTCCGATATTCAACGCCTAGCATCCAGATCCATCTTCGCTTCCAAGCCATGTCTTAAGATCTTCATCTACACGGGAAGAGCCGGCGCTGCGTGCGGTGTGCACTCCGGTCGTCTCCTGGCCAAAGTCTCCGTGCCGTTGGATCTAGCTGGTACGCAATCGAAGCCGTGCGTATTCCACAACGGCTGGATATCGGTGGGAAAAGGAGCCGGGAAAGAGTCTTCGGCTCAGTTCCACTTGAATGTGAAGGCGGAGCCTGATCCTAGATTCGTTTTCCAGTTCGACGGCGAGCCTGAATGTAGTCCTCAAGTGGTCCAGATTCAAGGCAATATCCGGCAACCGGTCTTCACATGCAAATTCAGTTGCCGGCACACCGGCGATCGCACCATGAGATCGAGGTCAGTTTTCCGGCCAATCAAATCAATCTCACCACATTTCTCGGAAATTGGGTATCACTTTTTTAATTTCTAATTTATTATTTTCCCGAGGAATCAAATTGAAATGCGCTTTAATAAGATCGAACGCCATAGATTATTGTGAAATACTGAAATCACATTCCTGGTTTAATTTTTGCTTTAGTACGGATCTACTGAAACTTTACTCTTTTGATATTTAACAACTTTTATTCATAGTATAAACTTTACTCTTTTAAGTAATTATATTGTTTGTTTTTTTTTGGTATCAATGTTAAGTAATTATATTGTTTGTTTTATTGATCAGATCGTTGCCGCCTGAGACAAGCGTTCCACGGAGCTGGCTAAACTCGTTCGGGAGCGAGAGAGAACGTCCCGGAAAAGAGCGAAAAGGATGGTCCATAACAGTCCACGACTTGTCAGGTTCTCCGGTAGCCATGGCGTCAATCGTAACTCCATTCGTTGCATCTCCGGGAACCGATCGTGTGAGCCGCTCAAACCCCGGCTCTTGGCTCATCCTCCGTCCCGGAGATTGCACCTGGAAACCGTGGGGCCGACTTGAGGCATGGCGGGAACGCGGAGGAGCCACCGACGGGCTCGGCTACAGATTCGAACTCATCCCAGATGGATCCAGCGGCGCGGGAATCGTGCTTGCAGAATCAACTATAAGTTCTCACAAAGGTGGGAAGTTCTCGATTGAATTAGGATCGTCTTCATCGTCGCCAACAGGTGGCGTGAACAGATCAAGAAGCCGTGGCGGTGGAAGTGGTGGAGGTAGCGGTGGAGGAGCGTCGCCGGCGAATAGTCCGAGAGGGAGCGGCGATTATGGACACGGATTGTGGCCGTGGAGCGTGTATAAAGGGTTTGTGATGTCAGCGAGTGTGGAAGGTGAAGGGAAATGTAGTAAGCCTTGTGTAGAGGTTAGTGTGCAGCACGTTAGCTGTATGGAGGATGCGGCTGCTTACGTGGCGCTTTCTGCAGCCATTGATCTTAGTATGGATGCTTGCAGGTTGTTTAATCAACGGATGAGGAAAGAGCTCTGCCACCATAGCGAGTCACTCGGCTGAGCAAAACAAAAAATAAGGATCTCAATTTTTGGTTTTTTTTTTTTTTTTTTTAATTTTCCAAAATTTAGAGTCACAAATGGCCTTGGAAGTTTTTTTCTTTTTTGAAAAAAAACTTCCGGTAAGGCACTAACAAAATAGGATGTACATAGTGAGTTTCTATTTTGGACATCGAGTGGCTTCGTATTGGTTTCTTCTTTCTGGTTTGGGTTCTTCTACGAGTGAGAAGAAGAGTGAGTTTCTTTGTCACTCTTCTACTTTTGCCTTTGATTTGATTATGTAAGTGTATAAATTAGAAAATCGAATTAGAATTTCTGGATGTAAAAAACCATATGAGATTCTTGCTTTGTTTGCAATTTTTCCTTTTATCTGTAATGTTGGATGTTCAATGTCCATGGTAGACTCTGACAAGTAACTTTAGTTGGTTAGAAATTAAGTTAGTTACAAACTGTGTTGTGGTATTGGAAATTACAACCATTACAGAAATACAAAGAAGGTGGTTGAGAAGATGAACATGGACTATTGCAAAGAAATTTCTTCTTATGACCAATTTTGTAGTAATGAAATATGAATGCTTGGGTTCGAACTTAACTGATATTAAAGCTCCTTTATTGGCATCTATATAAATTAACTAAATAGTTTTTAGGGCATTTTAAATTTGGTTTAGTTTGTGAATAACATTGTGATTCTAGCCTACATCTGACGGTCAATCATGCATAATAACAGATTGAACAATCGACTAGGTTTGAGAAGACAAATGACCGGGATTAGCAGATGCATATCTTGGCCAGAGAAAGTATGCATGGATGCTACTGAGTTGGTTACTTGGCGGTTATGATGGCAGTCATCGGGTGACCGACGACCACATAACCTTGAAAACGACATTTTAAAAGCATCTGGACCTAAAGAAAGATGAGAGAGAGAAGCACATAAATGCAGAATTGAGTGAACAACAAGAAGCGTTAGCAAGGACCAAACTTGCCTTGATCTTCAATTGCCCAACTCCTCCCCAATACATCATTAGCAAGTGATAGCAACTTATGTGGGACCCACCAAACCAAACGGATGACACAATTCGTGTGTTTTTTCAAGAATTTCCCCAACATTCCCAATTTTCTTTTTAAAAAAACAATTAAACTCGAAACTGATCTCATCCCTACGAATTTTGGAACCTGAAATCCATCTTCTTCATACCTCTATCACTTTCGATACCGATCTTTCTATCTTTTTCAGACAACGGAACACTTCTAATACTCTTCTTTGTACAAACGCTTGTGTGGCTAGCTTGTCTCGTTACCTTGGTTTTTGTCTTCTGAATTCGTTAATGTACAGAGAAACTGTTGGGTTCTGATTCTGGATGATAGAGAGAACTAAGACAAAGCCTAGACAATGCGATTTAATGACATGTACTACTTTCTGGTACTAGCTCGAACATCCAATGTTGACAAATAATTGTAGTCGATCCCAAAAAAGGTATTTACTATTTAGAAACAATTGTATCGATTTGCATACGATTTACTAATAGATCGATTAGCATTTGTCTTTTTTTTTTATGGTTTTTACCATAGGGAAAACATGTCGCTACAACATTATTTGAAGAAACAGTAATTAATTACTAACTATTTTGCTTGAAAGAAATACTAGTTCCCATAGAATTCAGATATATAGATCACAAGTGACTTAGTCTAAATTCTTGAAAGGCTTGTAAGCCTTGACACTATTTATTAGGCCAACGATGGATCCTACTGCGGCTAGGCAGGAGACAACCAAGCAAACCAATACAAGGAGGTACAGCGCCAACCATCTGCGTGAATACTTCTTAACCTTAGTCTGCGCAATGTGCATTGCCACCGGAAAATAAACCGTGAGCGGCCAGAACGCGAGTGACCCGAGCAAACCCAAGATCGCGTTGAAGAAGGGGAATATCATTGCTACAAATGTTGTCAAAATCACATAGATTGTCCTCCACACCAGTCTAAAGAGGTTGACTCGACATTTTCCGAGCAATGGTATGTTCGACGAGTATTCATTGTTGATGAAATTGCTTTCAGGCCACTTTTTGTTGCATTTATTCTCAACAAACTGGAAAAACGGCTGAGCATACACCTGCGAGTTGTGTTATATAGGGATTAAGAAATTAGGATTTTTAAGAAATAATATTTGACCAAATCATTGTATTTTATAACCAAACTTTCTCTATTTCTACAATCTTTTGAATTATTAATCTAAAATCCTAAAACAGAGGATAACCCCAAGAGTATTTATGTGTATAATGCAGATATATGTATTATAAATTATGGTATTGATCGACAATACACATAATGCAGATAATTAAGTTTGTTGCTTTTTTAAATGACAATTGTGGTAAATGTTTTTGTTTTTCCTAATTATATATGTATGTCGTCAATGATAAGTTTGCTTCATGGGATTTTATGAACTTGAACATTGTGAATGCTACACTGTCCTTTTCTTTTGTTTTTTAAGAGTTATACCTGATAGGCACCGATTAGATGGAGAGCAATGCAAGCATTGGCAAAGTCGATGAGCCAATAAGGTTCGTAAAAACCAAAGTCGGTAAGGAAGTCACCAGGGGCTTGGTTTCCGAACGCAGCATACCCAATGCAACCACATAAGATGTAGAAAACAGTTGTGGTTGAGACTCCAATAAGGCTTGCTTTTTTCATCACTTTGTTCTCTGGTGGGCTTGATCTCAGTGTGTCCTGCAAAAAGAAATGGAAAAAAAAACATATTTGAGCTCACATATGTGATTGAATCTTATAAATCCATCGGTCTATATATATTTTTTGTGGGGTACATGTCTAGTACTCTAGTTGATAATAGCATCTTATCTTCAAGGTAAATGGCATCTTCTTCTTTTACCTCTTTTTGGTGAAAGAGAGAATAGAAGTGGTCCATAAGAAAGTACTTATAGTAATTGCCAGTAATCTCTAACCACAAAAAAAAAAAACACCAATAGATCCATATTCCAACCAACATATCATAGGACCAAAATTAAAATGCAAATACAAGCAAATATTAAATGAAAGATAGTAGGAATCATCAGTACCTACCTGAATCTCAATGAGAATAGTAGTAAAAGCATACGAAAACGCAATGTCCCCAATGGCTTGAAACAATCTCCAAACTTTCTCAGACGCAGTTACGTCCACTCCTATCACCGTGCCTGTTAATTCTGTCTTACCAATCTTCCCACCTTCCATATTATACCATTTTTCACCGTTAGTTTTGAACTTTAAAGATTCATAAAGTCGTTAATTGTTTCAAACACTAATTAGAAGGTAGCTTCTTGATAGTTTGAGACGGTTCTAAGTATGTATTTACTATTTTGAAAGAAAGGAAGAAGGAAGGAAAGGAAACTATACTTGCCACAGTAGCGATGGCCAGACCGATACCAATCGAGGCATAAGAGAAGGACATAATGGCGGCGATGATGGAGAGGAAAGAGAGCTTGTGAAAATTAGGAATCTGACTCAGAATAATCTGGACGATCCCAAATGTCCCCATGTATGGATAATTCGACACAGAACATTTCGCACTATGTCCCTTTTCATGAAAACAATTTGCTTTCCCAATCGCTCTAACCAACACAACATCAATCAAAAACTTAATATTTTCCTTCAAAACATGTTAATAACGATCACATAATAATCGAAATAAACCTCACATCGTCACATGTTGTAACTTACACTAAGCTAATGGAGGCAGTGATGGTGTAACCAATAGAGACCCCTACGAGATTCACGTACTGTGCCAGTCCACATAGCTGCACCTTTTTACCACCTGTCGTTTTATGTTATTTCAAAAACAAACAATTAGTCTTCTGTAATGCGAATCATACAAAAGCAGGACTTAATTGTAAAAATCATACAATTTCAAATTGTCTTTTTGTTTTATGGCGAAGTTTGGAAACATCCCGGATTTCCATTCATTTTTTTTTTTTTTTTTTTTGGG
>OVAY01000006.1:90659-154595 GCA_900406395.1 Kernera saxatilis
TTTTTTTTTTTTTTTTTTTGGGAGGTCAACAATCGAATTTATTGATAGCATCCTTTAACGGGATACCAATCCTACACCTAGTCAATTCAATTTATTAACTAATTTTGGAAAGTATAATTTTTTCAAAATTCTTCTTCATTTCTGTATATTTTGATAATTAATTCCACCAATTAATTCATATATTCCCAAGAAGAGCATGCACACTTTCAAAAAAAAAAAAAATGTAAAATCATTTTTGAACCACAATTATGTTCTTCAACAAATTTCCATACTCAAAATTGTTGAAATGAGTCAATTATTTTCAACTTAGCTCTAAATCATTTTAGATAACGTTTCCACGCATCATCCTTTTGACTAAAAGGAAGAAAATCAAAAAACATCTTCAAGACAATGTATATCTTAAATAAATATCAAATTAACAAAATCGTTTTTGATCAGGAAAAAAAGTTGTCTATAAAAACTGAAAAAATCTGTGGAAATTAATATAGTTGCTGCTGCTTATAAAAGAAAAAAAAAATGATATATAAAATATGAAATATCTTGAATGGAATGCATACCAAGGTAAGCTCGAACGACGCCCATGTAAGTGTAATTGCGAGTTCCGGTGACGGGGTCCGGCGATCGGTAACAATCGGCGAGCAAAGTGGATGTGTAGAATGTGATTATGGCGAATGTTACCAAAATTACGGTTCCTGCCACCCAACCAAGCTGTGCTATTGCCCATGCCAACGACAACACTCCGGACCCTATCACCGCCGTGATTATGTGCGCGCTCGCCGTCATAATCGTCCCCGTTCTTTTCTCCCGACCATCCTCGTCGACGTTCTTCACGGCGGCGTCGCCGGAATCCACCGCCGTGGGATTGTTGTTCTCTGCGTCGAAGCTTTTCATTGAATGAGAGAGGGGAAGAACAGAGGAGAGAGAGTAAATGACAGAGGTCGTCTTTGAGTCCTTGGCACATGTATGCAGTTAATTACATATTTATGCACAAATATCAATGCTTATATATGGAAAGAGCATCTCTGTACGTTGAATCTTTTTTTTTTTTTTGAAAGAATCTTAATTTTCATGATTAATTTTTTTTGATTTTGATTCCTTTTTTTTTTTGTTGGTGCTGTGTTACTGCTATTGCTTATTTTGGAAACGTTTAATAGCTCTAGTCTTTTATTTTGTTTTTTAGGCCTAGGTTAAAAAGAAGAGAAATTACATATATTTATGACAATGAGGATAACTGAAATTAGGTGAGGGCTGGTAAATTTTCCTAACTTTTAAAATGATAATGCGAGTAATAGAAATTAGGTGAATCATAATAACTTTTTTTTCAAATTATATGATTTAAGAAAAGAAAATATTTTCTTCCGTTCTTGCTTTTCTGGATATATCTCATATTCTCTCATGCTTATATATCTTTCCTCTCTTCTCAAATCCTCACACGATTCCTCAAACGATTCTATTTAATATTTTTTAGAAACGATCCATATATTTAAATTATGGAAAAAAACGTCCAAAACGTGTTTCAGCCCATTTTGCTTATTATGATAAAAATCACCATTGTCAATTCCTTAGTGATCATATTTTTGGTTGTCATCTATTGCAATTTCTGTAAAGTTAATGAAAGTATTATATCCGTTCGACTAAAAAGTATAAATAAAATTAAGAATAATTTTTTCAATTATCTATATTGTAGTGAAATAACTCCATTCATCTACCATTAATATCCTGTTCATCTAGATTCCATACGTATATGTTTCCATTGTATACCATTTAGACTCTTATCCTTTATTTCATTCTTTCAATATTCGTAATTTAATTCACAATTAATTTGTTCCTTGTAATATAACTATATAAGATAGAATACGAAATTTGACCAAAATAATTCTGAACTTTTTGTTTATCATCCAAAAGTATATCCACGGATGATTTTTTTCAAATATTCCATAACGGTTTTAACCTTTTTCAGAATCTACTATATTCACAAGATTTCCAGCTATTTTCAAAACATGCAAATATTCAGTCCCCAAGTAATTCTTAGTCTCAAATATCTCAAACACCCATATTACACCATTAACAGCAGTTGACAAGACTTTGATGAAAACTAAGATATCATTACCATTACCAATGAATGAATGTGTGAGACTGAGGCCGAAAAGTTAACATCGAAGTGATAGAGAACATATTACATTACATCTTCTTAAAATAAAAAAAGAGATTGCATGAAGCCATTGTTTTTCTTTTTCCTTTCTCTTCGCTGTTTTTGTATTTAATTTGCTATGAAGATTGGGAATTGTGATGTTTGCAAATTTATAGTGAGATAAGCATTACTAAATAAAGATATGATGTTAATAAACGCAAACATTAAAATGGAGTTTGTAGCAATCGCAGCTTATGACACCCACTCTTGAACCCACAACAGAACACTAACTACAAGCTGTTTTTTCTTGAAAAAAACAAGTAATTCTCACTCAATTAAGATAGCTCCACTAATCTAGATTGTGGAAAGGCTTGTATGCCTTGACACTACTTATCAAGCCGACGATGGATCCTATAGCGGCTAGGAGCGAAACGAATAAACAGACCAACTCAAGGAGTTTGAGCCCTATCCATCTAGATGAATATTTCTTAACCTTTTTCTGCGCGATGTGCATCTCCACCGGGAAGTAAACTGTTAGCGGCCAGAATGAGGCTGCCCCGATAAAACCCAATATCGCGTTGAAGAAAGGAAATATCATTGCTACAATTGTTGTCACAATCACATAGGCTGTCCTCCACACCAGTCTGAAAATGTTGATGCGACATTTTCCGAGCAATGGTATGTTCATCGAATGTTCACTGGTGATGAAATTGCTTTCTGGCCACTTTTTGTTGCATTTCTTCTCAACAAACTGGAAAATTGGTTGCGCAAACACCTGGCCATTATATAAAAACATCATCAATGGTTTGTTTTTTTCTTTTCTTGATCAGAGTTGCAAACTTCAAAATTGTGAGTGGTGGATACTAATTTTTTTTTATGAGTTACCTGATAGGCGCCGATTAGGTGGAGCGCAATGCAGGCATTGGCAAAATCGATAAGCCAGTAAGGTTCGAAAAAACCAAAGTCAGTAAGCAAGTCACCAGGGGCTTGGTTTCCGAATGCAGCATATCCTATGCAGCCACATAAAATGTAGAAAACAGTTGTGGTAGAGACTCCGGCTAGACTTGCTTTTTTCATCACTTTGTTTTCTGGTGGGCTTGATCTCAATGTGTCCTGCGGAAAGAAAGAAAAAAACATATATGATGAGCTTCGGTGTCTTTATAAGAGCATAACGTATCCGATTAACTAGGTGAAAATCATATGGTTTTGTGTCAATCCAATAAGATAAATATTTGTTGATAAGAAACGAATATTTTCTTCTTGTACGTACGGAAGAAACTATATCAAATAGATCTTTGTATGTGCCCCGTTGATAACAACATGTTATTTTTAACGTAAAATGCATCTTCTTTCTTCTAACTCTTTTGGGTGAAAAAAGAGGAGACACTGTCAACAATCTCTAACCATAACAACATAAAGAAGTCAATATTCGAACCAGCTTACCCTATAATAAAATTTTAAATGCAAATAACAAACAATGTGAAAACAGTACTAAATGTTTGTTGCTAGACACTACATAACTATTTGGTTGGTGACCACTAACATCTAAATGGAAGATTCAGTTAAACAAGTAGAAAGAAATACATGCCTGAATCTCAACGAGAACAACGGAATAAGCGTATGAGAATGCAATGTCTCCAACCGCTTGAAACGATCTCCATATTTTCTCAGACGCAGTTACGTCCACTCCTACCACCGTCCCGGTCATCCCCGTCTTACCAACCTTCCCACCTTCCATATCATCACACCGCTTTCACCATTAGTTTCAAGATTCATATCATCTTCCAAATCTATGAGAATCCTACACAATTTGGCCTAGATCGAGATGATTTTCTACCCTAACAAACTTTTGAATGTAATTTGTATCTACGTACTCGAACAAAACACCAATTTCAAATGTATGTTTGATATAAAATTTGCATAAAATTTTCAAATAGTTTATACTATTCAGACAACAAAAGAATAAGATAGGGAGAGAAAATGTACTTGCCACAGTGGCGATGGCTAAGCCAATTCCGATAGACGCATAAGAGAAGGACATAACCGCGGCGATAATGGAGAGAAAAGAAAGCTTGTGAAAATTAGGGATCTGACTAAGAATAATCTGAACGATCCCAAATGCCGCCATGAATGGATAATTCGATAAGGAACATTTCGCACCATGTCCCTTGTCATGAAAACAATTTGCTTTCCCGATCGCTCTATAGCCAACACAACATGCATCAATCAAAACTCAATGTTCTCTTCACAACATGTTAGTAACCATAGCATTATATATATCTCAAAATTATAACTTACACTAAGCTAATGGAGGCAGTGATGGAGTAACCAACTGTGACCCCTACGAGACTCCCGTACTGTGCCACTCCACATAGCTGCACCTTTTTACCACCTGTCGTTTTATGTTTAATATGTTTTCTTATTTAATTTTTTTTTATTTATAATCTTCATTATTTTCTATTTCACAAACATAGTACTTACAACTCTATCTCTATGGTGGAGGGAGAAATAGAATTTGACCGTGGAAGGGAAGAGGAAGAGCATTAATTGATTTCGATTATATTTAAATTTATACTACAATTTACAAGTGTCAAATTATGGAGTGCATGCAGATGGATCCTTGTGACAAAAAAGGAAGAAAATCAAACATAAATTTAATAGATAGTCTAAATCTTTCGAAATTAATAACATATACCATTTTGTTTAGATTTCGAGACTAAAAATTTAAGTTTTGAGGTTTAGATTTAGGATTTAGAGTTTAAGGTTTAGTTTTCACACATTAGAATTTACGGTTTATAATTTGTAAGTTTAGAAATTTTGTTAATTAAAAAAAAATCTATACTATTTTCAAAATGTTGATATGATTCTTCAATTATATAAGGACATACCAAGATAAGCTCGGACAACGTCCATGTAAGTATAATTCCGTGTTCCGGCTGCGTCCGGCGATCGGTAACAGTCGGCGAGCATGGTGGATGTGTAGTAATTGATGATGGCAAAAGTTACCAAAATTACGGTTCCTGCCACCCAACCAAGCTGTGCTATTGCCCAAGCCAACGACAACACTCCGGACCCTATCACCGCCGTGATTATGTGCGCACTCGCCGTCATCATGGTCCCTGTTCTCTTCTCCCTTCCGTCGTCGTCGACGTTCTTCATGGCGTCGTCGCCGGACTCCACCGCCGTGGGATTATTGTGCTCTGACTCGAAGCTTTTCATTTGTGAGAAAGGAACAGTCTTTCCTTTGTTTTTATCAAAAAAAATGATAAAAAAAAAACAGAGGAAAAGAGAGAAGCAGAATCAGAGAAGAGTAAATGACATTTGTATATATACAAATGTCAATGGTTTTTTGGTAAAACATGTCTTTACGTTGAATCTTAATTTTGGGCATTTATTTTTTTCTGATTTCATTTGTTTTTATTTGTTTCTTGGTGCTGTGTGACTGCTATTAGTTATTTTGGGATGATATTTTTGTAAACATATTTTTTTGGGCACAGGTCAGAAAGAATAATCACAAAGTATGTTCATAATTTGTAAATATTTGTGATGTTCTAACCCTATTAAAAGTATAAATCTATTATTAATATTCCAGTCAGCTAGATTCCTTACATATATACATATATATATATATATATATATATATATTCCACTTATTTATTAATTTTTATTTTACAAACTATAAGATATGGATATCATCAAAAATAGTTCCTAAATTTTAATTTACTATTATCCAATTCATTAGTGTTTTTAGGAGATTAACCAAGAAATTTGTTGCTGTTTAATACTATTAACCATATGAATCGAGAAATGCTTCCTCAACGACCAAATCTTCTCTAATGCAATGTCTGAAGATCTTTCACCAAAGAGTCAAGACCATACAAAAAGTTTCATTCTAATAATTTTGTTTGAATTTTACTCATTAATAAGATATACTTTTCAGTTTCGATCGGGTCATATAACTCTCTATACTTTGCCGACAAAAAAAAAAAAAAAAAAACTCTCGATACTTCTTGTTGTTGTTGTTGTTGACCCAACAAAATATAATATTATAGTATATCAAAAACTATAGTTTTTTATGTTGTCCAAAAGTGAACGAGTTGGTGCGTCTTTTTGGGCCTTTTCTCAAAAGAAACGACCAAATATCCAAAGGCCAGTATTATGGCGGGTCGGGTCCAAAAATACTACATAAGAAAGTAAAATACGACGTCGATTTGGCGCAAAAACAAAAAACAAAAAACAAAATCCGAAATGAAAATAAACATATACAGCCAAAAAGAAAAAAACACATAGGAAATGGTGTCGTCGCATGAACATTGATCAAAAATAATCAAATCTGACTAAACTCTTTCAAAAATCGTTGAGTCCCTCGATAATTTTTTCTTGTTCCCTACCACATTTGTAACTTTTTCAGATCCTCTTTCTTTTTTGTTCTCTGCTCTCAGTGTTTGTCGTCCTGATAAAGAAAACCCTAAAGCCAATCTGGGTTTCATCTTTCTCAATCGTCAGATCTACGTTTCAAGCCCCACCAACTTTTTTTCTTTTTGCCTTTTAACTTTCTGCTCTGCTCTGCCATTGATTTTTTTTTCCATTTCGAGGTAATGTAGTTCCGGTGATCTTTTGTCATTTTCGCAAAATATTCTCATAGTCTCGATCTCCTTCAAGTTATGGTTGTATCTCTCTTGGCTTCTTTCTTATTTACGGAAATGTCGTTGCTCCGGCATTCAACATTTCATTATCAATTCTTCTTTTGCAATCCACCGCCTCAGATTGGGATTTTAGCTTTTCACCTATTTTGGTGTCGGACACGACTCTTAAGTAGCTGTAATCTGCTAAGCGAAATTCGTTTATGAAATTTTATTTGCTGTAATGTCCGAACAATGATATCTACAATCTGAATTCTCTTGGTTACTTTCTTGATGATTCTGTATGGGATGGGTTTTTGTCAACTCTATAGTGTTATTGAATTATAATTTTTTTGTGTTATTGGTTTATCTACAGCTGCTGTTTGGCTTGTGGTTTCGCTTCGGGTGATCTTGGTATAAGGAGTTGCATCTGGTTATGTAGAGAATGAGATTTCTAAGAATTGGTACTTCTGGTTCAGGATATCATTATCCTGAAAACACACATCCAAAGTTTTAGAAGGTGATGTGAGTTCCTCCATATGTTACGGCGTCTTGGATGGTTAATTGGATTGAGCCAAAGAAGTAGGCAAACAAAGACGCTTGATGCAGAGCCTTACGTAGCCAGGGTTAAGCCAGTGCTAATGGTCGACACAGTTCAGGAAATTGCTATTTATATCCATAGGTTTCATAACCTTGATCTTTTCCAGCAAGGGTGTGTCAGTTATTATTTATCTGGCTTTGAGTAAATTGAAGCACTTTTCTATTCTGTTTCTAATTTCATAGTTGTATCTTCAATTCTTTTACTCTTTTAGATGGTATCAAATAAAAATCAGCATGAGATGGGAGGATGGTGATGACAACTCCTGTGGAATTCCCTCACGAGTTGTTCAGTATGAAGGTACTCTTAACCATCAGCTTTCTTCTGAATCATTTTCTTTTTTCCTGCTATGCTCGTGTGATTGATTGCACTATTCCATGATGCCAAAGTGTTTCCTGAATTATATGTCTATTTATCCTATTTCTGTGTATTTAAAGAGTTTTTTAGTATACTTCACATATAAAGAATCAATATACCTTTGTGTCACAGCTCTTGATTCAAGCTCAAACGACTCATATGGAGTGTGGAAGATAGATGATAAAGATAATAGCTTCTTAACACAGCCCTTCCGCATAAAATATGCAAGGCAAGATGTTCGTCTATGCATGATGGTCTCTTTTACTATGCCACTTGAAAGATATGAGGTACCAGTCTTTCTTATCTTTTTTTCCTACGTACCTTCTAATATGTACAAATGAGTTGCACAATATTCGAACAACAGGAATTGTTAAAGGAACTTTCCTTTCTACTCTTGTTGAGATGCAAAGAATTTAGGGCATTGCGTTTTTGAGGTTATTTTAGCTGCTGATCTTGTTGATCATAGTCTGCAACAATAATAATCTAATTTGTGATACATGGTGTACTTGGTTGACCTAGAAGCCATCATCATATAGTAAATGACTAGTTGTGAATGATGCAGGGGTCAGCTACATCTGCTGTTATATTGAGGTTTGAGCTTTTATATTCTCCAACTACGGAGAATATATCAGTGACTCATTCAGATACTTGTCCTGCAGCAGTGCATGATTTTCGTATTCCTCCTAAAGCTCTCTCAGGTGTGCATTCTTACTGTCCGGTGCACTTTGATACCTTTCACGCGGTTCTTATCGATGTAAGTGTCCACGTCAGTGTCATGAAATCCGCTGCTTACAAGCGGCCTGCAATTTTATCAAGGTATGATTCTGCATAATTGACCATCGTTGAATTCCAATTTTGCTGAGTTTTCTATATCTCTTCAGTTAATATATCAATATGTTTGGTGCAGTGATGCGAGTAATGGTAAAAATTTGGCCAGTGATAATGTCCAGTCTTCCAAGAAAGTATGTGCTCTTACACTATCCTCTCATCATGGCAAACTTTTCTGATTCAGCAAATTGATTTTTGCTTTATGCTCATTCAGAGTCTCTATAGATTATCTTACCATTGCCTTAAACAATCGCTCTTTTCTTAAGAAGTTGAACTTTATGCTAGAGTTCTTATTCTTCTCTGGAATCTCTACTTTCAGAATGCTAGAGCTGTTACTGAGATATTATACACCATTGTTTTGATACTTGCTTTTATGAGGCCTATTGAAACGCATCAGATTTTCCAGTCTTGTTGACATTTTTTTGTATAAAAGCTGCAAAAATCATGGTTTCACAGAACTACTAAGCTCTCTGTTTTGTAGTAAAATGCTGCCTCTTTTTTTTTCTCGAATTGTTACAATGTTTTCTAATTGATTGCCCACTCTTTAGTTAGTGAATAAAATGTTACAAAGTTGCATGATTTGACAAGAATAGCTATCCTGTTTTGTAGTAATGTCCCTCTTTCTCGAGATTTTTACAATTTTTTTATTGATTATTATTTTTAACTCACTAGGCCGTTGCTCAGATTGCTTCTGCTGACAAGAAGCTGGTGTCATTTGTTAAAGCCTTACTTGGAGCTCGGGACACTTTGATTGAAGAAATGAAAACACTTAGCAAGGCAGTTGAGCAGACAATCGACTTGTCTGAGTTTGTATCCAGTATGGACAATGCTCTTTTATCTGACGCTGCTTCGACAGGAAAATCTATTGAAGTTGAAGGTTCAGGGCAAGGCAGGCAACAAAACAATCTTGAGGTCCTTGCTTTATTTTGCAGCAGAGTGTTCTTTATCTATTATCTTGTTTCACTATCTTCTGGAATATGAGCTTGTTTCTCCGTTTTTGGCACAGAAGTTGAATGGCCCATTTGATTTAGAAAGCGATGACTGGCTTCGTAACTTCTCGAAGGAGCATCTATCTCGCACATTCCACTTACTGGGCACCCAGCTCCATTATCTTTGGAATACCTTTCTAACATTTCATCGGTAATTTCCCTTTGACTTCCATAGTCAAATAAGCCTGCAGGTTCAGATTGTTTTTTAAGTTATCTTTCGAAAATGAACCTAAATATATATATTCTGATCATTGATATATGTCCTTTTTCAGGGATAATAACACAAAAATCTTGGAATATCTTCGCAATATCTGGACAAAGGATCGAAGAGCTGAATGGTCAATATGGATGGTGTACTCCAAGGTTGAAATGCCACATCATTTTATAAGTGGAATGGATGACATTTCAAACCATAGTTCGCACAAAAGAGTCACTAGTGTGTTGAAGCTGAATGATGTGAGTTATAGTTACAGTGTCTGTTTTCCAATTTTCATCAGAATGCCAGCTTGGCTCTACTCAACCAATTTTTGCTCTTATGCAGCCTGCGCAAGTTGCAGCCACCCGTGCTGAACTTCACCGTCGAAGTATTGCACAAATGCGGGTTTGTTTTTTTTTTTTTTTTTTCAGTTACCTGTTGGCTTCATAAATTGTAAAATTTCATTTGTGACAACTAATGGTGCAGATTAACAATCGGGCGGTACAAGACATGCATATATTTGGTGATCCTATGCGAGTTCCTATTGTTATAATTGAACGTGTTTGGAATGCACCAAGGCGTACTTTCAGTGATAATTCGTACATGAGACATGTTGATAGAATCGATTCTAGCTTACTTAATGGGCATGATGACGAGAGTGGGACAAGAAAACATAATAATCCACAGCATAGTGGGCGTGAGCTAAAGATTGTTGTTTTTGTTCATGGTTTCCAGGCAAGTATCTTCTAGAAGTTTGGTGAAATCTTGTTCCCTTGCTCTCTTTAGGCTTATGTACCTCTTGTCTTTTAATCATTGTATCTTCCATATGTTCAAGTTGCTTTCTTTTTTCTGTTTTACTTTTGCTGTTACAGTTTGCTTTTGTATCTTTTCAATTTGTTATTCATTCATTCAAGTTGATTTTTGTTAACTACTATAGGGGCATCACTTAGACCTAAGGCTTATCCGGAACCAGTGGCTGCTCATTGATCCAAAGATAGAGTTTCTCATGTCCGAGGCAAATGAGGAGAAAACGCATGGCGATTTCAGGGAAATGGGACAGAGGCTTGCACAGGAAGTTGTTTCTTTCTTCAAGAGGAAAATGGATAAACATGCGAGATACGGGCGCTTGAAAAACGTTAAGCTGAGTTTTGTTGGACATTCAATCGGCAATGTCATCATCAGAACTGCAATAGCTGGTAATGTTCTTAAAATCTCGACAATTCTTTTTAAAAAACTGTTCTGTTTTGGTGTTTATCATTATCTATTGGTTGCAGATAGTTTGATGGAACCATACAGGAAATATCTACATACATATCTATCTCTTTCGGGTCCACACTTGGGTTATCTATACAGTTCAAATTCCTTGTTTAATTCTGGACTTTGGCTCCTGAAGAAGTTAAAGAGTACTCAGGTTATTCATCAGCTTACGCTCACAGATGATCCTGATCTCCAGAATACTTTCTTTTACAAGCTCTGCAAGGTAGAGAAAGATCTTAACATTTCATCAAGATTTTGTACCATATATAGTTACAAACAAATCTTTGTTCTCTGGTTCTAATGTTCGTTTTGAAATTCTTTTCAGCAAAAGACGTTGGACAGTTTCAAGAATATAATTCTCCTGTCTTCGCCTCAGGTACATTCCATTGTACTTTCGGAATACAATAGTAATTAATGCAATAAGGATATCTTGATGATAAAATACAAAAACCTTGCTAGATTTGATGCTAGTCACGAATAAGTTTTACTACTACTACTAGTGGACTTAGAGCCATGTCTCTTGCTATCACAGGATGGGTATGTTCCATATCACTCGGCTCGGATAGAGTCGTGCCAACCAGCTTCTTTCGACAACTCGAAAAGAGGCGTTGCTTTCTTGGAGATGCTTAATAACTGTATGGACCAAATACGTGGGCCATCCCCAGAAACTCCTCACCACCAGAGAGTGTTCATGCGCTGCGATGTCAACTTCGACACGACGTTGTATGGTCGTAACCTCAACTCATTCATCGGTCGCGCTGCTCACATCGAGTTCTTGGAGTCTGATATCTTTGCAAGATTCATAATGTGGTCATTCCAAGATCTATTCCGCTGACAAATCTTGGTTGTGGAGCAGTTTTTTTTTTTTTTTTTGAGATAGAGAAAGATACAAAAACTGTTGTATATTAGTAGGACAATTCTTTGGTTAGTTTGTGTACACGTAATCGGATATACTTTGCAGCAGAAGCTGTTATTTTGTATGTTAACTCAACTCTGCTCTCTGTATTTTAGCTTCTAGAATCTCTCTGTATTTTAGCTTCTAGAATCTCTCTGGATCATTATATGTTAATGATGCTGTGACGCATTAGATTTGTTTACAAAATCAAATTCAACCACTAATAACAAAGCTAGACAATTGAGTGGGCTTTTGGTCCACCACAAATCCTCTCATGAATGCATTTGCTTATCTAGTGTTTCATTACAGTCACTTCTTTTTATTTGGGTCAAAACATAGTCACTTCTTTTTTTTTTATTGGTCGAAACATAGTCACTTCTTTAAATTTTGTTTTCATAATGAATTTTCCAGCCCTTTATGGATAATTGGTTCATGTGAAAAACAATTTGACTACTTTGCTAAATGCTTGCGAGTGTGCTATAAAATATTGGCTTATATGTTGATGCATTCTTTTGATTGAATTGCAAACCAAGGGAACAAAAAGATTGGGAAGACAGCTTTTAATTTATTAAAGTTGTAAGATTAGTCTTGTGGCAATGTGTTAGCCTGTTAGGTATGGTGAATAAGTTTCTTATCAATATTTATATTAGCTTTGTAACTAATGCAATTATGATGTTTATCTGCATTATTAAGGTCGAAATAATATATATTAATTTTGTTAATTCTATTACGGGTATTGTGCAAATGTACATGTGAACACTTGGTTTTAGACTACGTTAACGAGATAAATTTACAATCTTCTAAAGAGTTTTTCTTACAACTAATAGACAATTAAAATGTAAGATATATCTTTTTATGCGTATATAAGAATTAAGAAATTAAGAGCTGTCACCCACTTCAGCAAAAAAGAAGAAGAAATTTATAGCTCGAAACAATGCAGATAAGCATTATTGTCTGCTTGTGAAGCATTATACGGTATTATATATACCTCTCTTTTTTAATAATTCTTTTCTTTTTGTGTTGGTCAAAGTCGGCAACTATAAGTTTTGAGCACACGTACATTTGACCAACTTTTAGAAATGACACGGGAGGATATTATTCTTTGATTTATTATTTTTAACCCGCTTTACAATAATAAATTTTTCATTTCGTCACGACAAGAATCCAATTTGAACTTGGCTTCGTTCTCTGGTAACATGAAACTGAATCTAGAAACTAGGAATTGTGTACGTTTGATTCAGAGCAAATAATATCGTTCTAATTTATTCAAACTGATTTTTTTGTTGGTTATGAAGATGCTTTATTAATTATTATGCTTCCACGTATATAAAAAAAATTAAAAGGTATTTTCTTTCTAACATATCACAAAAAGTATTGCTGAGTACATCACATATATCTTTTCTCAGATATGGAAAACAATAAAAACAACAACCTTTTAACATTTCTCTTACAAAAATCTCATAACAACTTAACATGAACCGAATTGACTGTAATTTGAGTTTCATTGTTTTATCAGTTGAATATGCATTTCTTTTAGCCAAGTATAGTGCATCTAGTCACTATAAATTTTAGTTGACTGTTGAGCTTCATTACCTAAGTCGAAAACCTTAAACCAAAATTCTACAATTACAAGATATAGTTTACATCAGATCATAACATCACCTAAGATTTCATAACCAGGACTAGAATCACATACATTCTCCATCTTAACTCTTACGTCTTACCAAATTTAGATGATCCACATTAGTCCTCTCTCTAAGTTTCATAGTTACCAAAAACATACCCAAAAGAGAGATTTGGTCCTCAATCATCAACTTATTTCTTTGATCTTCACATCACTCTCTTTGCTGATCACAATACCCATCAATCTACACGGTTCCGCGTCTTCGATCATCTGAACCACGCTCCTCATCGTCGGCCTTAGTCCTGGTTGTCTTGCGGTGCAGAGTATTGCAACCCTCAGCATCTTGACTGCATCTTCTCTATACATTTCTCCTATCTTCTTGTCCACAATTTCCATAACACTCTCTTTGCTCTTCAGATTGTTACTAACCCAATTCACTATGTCTTTGCTCTCTCCAAACTCTGCCTCTATCGGTTTTTTCCCCGTGACTAGTTCCATCAACACAACTCCGAAGCTATACACATCACATTTCTCATTCACTTTCGACGCGTATCCATACTCTGCAACAAGGATTTCCAAAAGGAGTTTGTTGTTAAAAATGTAACATCAAATTATAAGACCATGACAAGTAGATCGATAAGAACTAAGTCTCTTTACCTGGAGCTATGTAGCCGTATGTTCCGGCAACCACATGAGTGGAATCTAGACCACCATTGTTGGCTTGAAGAATCTTGGCAAGACCGAAATCCGCAATCCTAGGTTTGAAGAACTCATCTAGCAATATGTTACTTGATTTAACATCACGGTGAATCACCGGTCTCTCGTACCCGTGATGCAAGTACTCAAGCCCTTTCGCTGCACCAAGAGCTATATCATACCGTGTTTCCCAACCGAGATTCGACTTCTTGCATGAGTGAAGCATGTCCCATAAGCTCCCATTAGGCAAGTACTCGTACACAAGCAAGCTCGAGTCATCGCTCGTGATGCTACAATAGAGTTTTACCACGTTTAAGTGGCGTATCGAGCTTAATGTTTGCACCTCTGTTTCAAACTCTTTCGATCTTCCTTCCCGTTCAGTGAGAATCGGCATTGCGCTGCTGAAATTTTTCTGCGTGAAGTTGTCTGTACTACTACTCCGAATGTGTTTGACAGCAAGTTCTTTACCATCACCGAGTACTACTCTGTACACATCGCCACAACCTCCTCTACCGATCAAGTTTTCTTCTTTGATCGAATCGATGATATCATCTTCAGTGAAACTCATCCTTCGGAACGACTTTATACTCCACGATTCATGTCTCAGAGTTCGCCTTTCCTTCTTCTCGCTTTTCTTCAGGTACAAGAAAAACACAAGAGACGCAAGCAAGATCAGTGAACCAAAAACTATACACAGCACGAAGATGCGAGTGTCTCGATGCGATCCTGGAGCATTTATGCACCGGTTAAACGATTTGATCGTCATGCTGCAGAGTCCAGGATTGCCATTGAAGCTACCGTTATATGATGACAAACTCAGAGGGACACGACCGGATAATCTGTTGTTTGACAGATCAAGAAGGCTAAGCCTTAGAGACGACAAACTCTCTGGGATTCTCCCAGAGAGCTTATTGTCCGAAAGATTCAAAGCGTTGAGCGTCGGAAGAGATCCAAGCGTATGCGGTATTTCGCCGGATAGCGAGTTTTGAGCCATGTTCAGATCGCTGAGCATCGAACAAGATCCGATCGAGTCCGGTATGTTACCGGAGAAGCCGTTGCTCTGCATCTTTAGACTGCTAAGCCCCTTCAGTTTCCCAATGGAGCTTGGAATCTTCCCGGAAAACAGGTTATCGTTAAGCTCGACCTTAGTCAGAGATTTCGTGTCACCTATCTCCTCAGGCAGCTCATCAGAAAACTTGTTGAGCGATAAATACAACGTTCCGAGCATTTTAGCGTTTTTTATATCGGCGGTGATCGGACCTTCGAAGTGGTTCATGGCAAAGTCGATGATCTCGAGCTCCGGCAAGCCCCAGAGTCCGGCGGGAACTGTTCCGTTGAGCGAGTTATCGCTAACTCTGAACCGTTGCAGAGTCAAACAGTTGGCGTAAGACTCCGGGATGGAGCCTGTGAGATTGTTTTGCAGGAGAAGCAGAGCTTTCATCTTCCCGCTTTTGCACATATCTGGAGGGATCGGTCCGGTTAGATGATTCTCCGATGCGTCGATGAAATCAAAATCGGCGAGAGAACCGAGTCCTTGAGGCAGAGGACCGGTTAACTTGTTTGTGTACAGAGAGAGGTTGACGAGATCCTTGAATTCTCCGAACTCGGGCGGAATCTCACCGGAGAATTCGTTTTCGAAGAGTTGTAGAGAAACGAGATTGGTCAGAGACCTGAGCTCCGATAAATCGCCTTCTAGAAGATTTGTGGAAGCATCCAAGTAGGTCAGATTCTTCAGGTTTCCGAACCCGGGAGGAAATTTCCCGGTCAAGGAGTTGTTGTAGAGCTCTAACTGCCGGAGTTTGCTGAGTTTCACGATCTCCGGCGGAATCTCTCCGGTGAGACCGCTATCGGAGATCTCCAAGTTCTGAAGCTCCGTTAAGTCTCCGATCGCCGGAGGGATTTTCCCCGTGATGCTGCAGTTGGACAAGTAGAGCCACGAGAGCTTGGTCAGAGAAACAACCTCCTCGGGAAACGCCGCCGTATCGAACGGATTGTCGCCGAGGCTCAAAACGACGAGCCCCGTCGCGTTTCGCAGCGATTTCCACGGAAAGACGCCGGAGAACGCGCTGTTGTTAAGATACAGATACTGCAACTGGCTTAGGGAGGAGAATTGAGGGAAAGGACCAGAGAACAAATTGTTCCCGAGATCCAAATACTTAATATTCGTGCAGTTTTTCAAATCACCGGGAATTATTCCAGACAGTGAATTGAATCCGAGAGAGAGTTTCTCAAGGCTCTTGAGCTCGCAGACCGAATCGAAAGGGAATTGCCCAGATAAACCTCGGCGCGAGAGATTAATCTCCGTAACGGAGCTTCTAGAATCGCAGGTTACTCCGGTGAAGCCACAGGGTCCGTCACCGGAGTTAAGCTTCCAGGAATCTAAGACGCCGGGATTCGAATCCACGAGCGATGATTTGAGCTTGAGTAGGACTTGGAGATCGTCTGACGAAACGAAGGAGAACAGAGAGAAAACGAGGAAGGAGAAGAAGCCGAAATTCCGCGACGCCGGAGACATGTCGGCGAGTTTTGGCCGGAGACAGAGGATGCGTGACGGTAGTTGAGTTAAGTGGAAGCTTGTTTTTTCACATCGGGAAATTTGGTAAGAGGAGGAGAGAGGTTCGATAATGGCGGGCGCGAGAAAAGCTTCGCAACCGAATTGCTTTGCCGCTTTGAAGCAAAGTTCTTATCTGATGCTGACCATTAAATATTCAAATTTTGGCTTACCTTGTAATTGTAAATCATTTATTTTTTTCTTTCCTTTTATATTCGTTTATATAAAGAAAATCATTATTATGATATAATTATCTTCCATTAAATTATAGCTACTTGAATAATATGGGTTTATTAAGCGGGACCCTTGATAACCATACTATTCTGGTTTCTAATATACAGTAAATGTGTGGAATATATAGGAGCGTATTGATAGATACTTTAATTTGTTATTTTTTTGGTTTTCGTTGACCATCCTAAAAAAATATTCCTGAAACTGAAATAGAAATTCAAAAATATTAAGAAATGCACATGCAAAATTGAAACCATGTCCATATCTACTAAACAGAGTATTGACCAAGGAAGCACATTATTATGTTATAGATTATTTTTAAAAATCTTGGTCACAAATATGGAAATATAGTCCAATATTAGTGTAATAGTGCTTTTCCATATCGAAGAAACGTCAACTGAACAAAACTAAAAACATTATACCCAAACAAAAAAAACTTAACTAAAAACAAAACAAAATTACATTCAAGATTCTTATGTACAATTTTGTAACGTATAGACAACTTCGTCTATGGGCCCCAGTAGTTTGGTTTGTGGATTTATCTTCGCTTAACTACGAATTTCGTTAATCTAGATTTTCATATAACATAAAACCGTCTTTTTATGTGACTACACTATATTCTCAGATTACATTTTCTTAATTTTCATATAACATAAACCGTATTGTATATGCGACTACACTATATAGTAGATCTAGACTTTATATTGTACATTTATATCTCTTAGTCCTATATAATATTTTAAGCACATCCGTAGTAAGTAACTAAGTATTAATATAGAAAATACGGTTTCAAAAAAAAATTAATATAGAAAATATAAAACACTACTACTAATGATTGTGTATATTACTCATAATAATTTGTAAACGTCTACATTGATATTAAATGTATAAAATACACTTTAATTAAGGTGTTAATGCATCACCATAGACACGTGATGAATACATGCTTTTTGTGGCACACGAGTTGCAACCATATTAACACGAGTTCCAAAGTTTATTAAGTAGTAGTTATATGTCTTTACCTCAACTTAAATCAAATGACTATTTATAGTTTTAAATGGAAATTTCCATTCTAGAATTTTCGTTTTCATTATAAAAACAAGCCAGACTTATGAGTGTGTACATAAAGCAGTGATATAATATATAGACTATATAAAAAAAAAAACTAATAATTAAATTCTGCCGCTCCATAATTAATATGTTCAAATAGTCTTTGCGGACTCTTTTTCGGTGGACTCTTCTTTTTCCGACATAAAACAATAAAAAGATATATAATTATATTTTTTTTGTTAATATTTGTGTTGATGAGTAAGACAATGAGATTCATTTGTCATATTCTGATTAGGTGGAGACAATTAATAATTGATTCCACGCCAGCAGACACCAGTGAGTGCAAACAAAAACACGTATTTCAAATCTTTGAAAATTCGTAAGGACAAATCTTTTTTTTTTTCCGCTAGTGTTCTTTACCATTATAGAGTTTTTATGGTTAAGTGATGTAACTAGAGATAATATAAGATGGTCTAGTTAAAAAAAATAAAAAATAAAAATAAGATGGTCTAGTTAAGCTTAAAACTATAATTACAATGAGAGATTGCTCTTAAGCTAGATGCTAAAGAGCCTATAATAGGATAGAAAAGATGGGTTACCTATAGCCAATTGGCAATCTAAAGAGCCTATAAAGTTAGCGATCATTTATAAAGTTAGCGATATACTTAACAAACTGCTACAACCACCACAACAACTCGGCTCGAAATCAAAATTTTCCAGTGATTGACAACCAAAACTAGTTCAATAATTTAAGGTATAAAGAGAACAAAATTAAGCCGGAGCGTTTTCTCATAATGGCTATTCATCTTGGTTTACGTTTCTCAGACGTTATGGCCGGTTAGACTTGATTCGTTTTTTTTTGTTAACAGACTTAATTAGTTCTCCAATGTTAAAATAAAAGGGCTTTAGACTAATAATACTAATTAAAAACATGTTTTTACAGATGATAAGCGCGATCACATATGACATAAATAAACCAACATATTGATGTCATTGTAAACTATTCATGGATCACTATGAAATAAAGACTAGTAAACTATAACAGAATTTAAACGGCAATTAGTAACCACCATTTTTCTTTTCTGTTACGACGATTAAAAAAAATTGATTGCGTATTGCTAGATGAAAATAATTAAATATATAGGAACTGATCCTTTAAAATAGTTTTTAACTTTTAACCGTACCGTAATTATCTATATATATATATCTATAAATCTGTTTTTGGTCAATGAATTATCTTCGAATCTTAATGAGTCTTCACATTTCACTCGTCAAAAAAGCGTTCGAAGCTTCATGGGAAAAGAGGAGACTGGAACAACGAAAACAAAGTTTAGAGGAAATAATTTGTTCAATAATTGAAGCCAACGAAATGACAAATCCTTTTATTTTATTTTATTTTTTTTTCATTTTTTGGGCAAGTGCATGCACATGACGAGAAAATGTACTTATCAACACATACAGGTTGGACTTCACTTACCTTTTTTTGTTTTTGTGATATAAAAATCTTGAAATATAAAAGCTAATTGCTTTGTTTCATACAAAAAGGTAATTACTTTATATCTTTTAGCTAAAGCTAAAAATGTTAATTAAAGAAAAAAAACTCCCCACTTATGTAATCCGAAGGCGACAAGGGAAGAATCAAATGGCCAATAGTGAATGCTTTCAACAACCCAATTCTTTAAAAAATATGCAATCTAAATATGACATAAAGTGGAGATATCATCTTTCTTTTATCGTCAGAAAGATTTTATCACATTTAAGGATTTCAAAATACAAAAGAAAAAAGAAAGGATAACAAAATACCAAGGTAGGGGATTTTCTACAGATCCACAATGTATTGCAGTACCGGGCAAAATACAATTAACTCCACCTTCATTGACACAACTCATGTGAATTTGTTGGGAGTCAAATTCTCTCCCCGTGCGTCGTTGAGAGTTGAGAGTATATTCCCAAGTCTTTCTCCTATCTAGTGAGTTCAACAACACACTTACACTTCTCAAATTTGATACTATATCTAATTGAATTAGTTTTGCTCCAATATTTTAGGTGAATAGTACTAAAGATCGTCCTTTGAACCATGATCAATAATAATCACAATATTTAAATCGTCGAATTTCTTGTTCTTTAGGATTCTTCTTTTTATGAATCGCAAGGAAAACTAAATCAATACTTCGAGAATATAGACTCATTTTCATAGCTTAGAAGGATAAAACATAACTAATATATAAAAAGAGACTCATAACTTAATAATTTTATTAGAAAAAAGATTGATAATTTCTAAATGCTAGATACTCTAGCTCCAATTTATAAAAAATGAAAAGGAGATGTGAAAATTGTCATTGGCGTCTAGAAGCAAGGAGGTGTGTAAGCCGCCCTAGTTGACTTTGAATGAATGAGAGTGAGTCGGTCTGTAACACCACGTTTTTATACCAACAAAGATAAGGCCTCTCCAAATCCTACAGATTTTGAGGTCCCATTTTCCCCACGTGTAATCTTTTTTTTTTTTTAATTTATTGGCGTTTAACACCACAAGCGTTGTCCTCTACTTCAACAAAATTTTAATTATGTGTATTTATTTTTCCAAAAAAAAAAATCTAAATTGATGTGCTAAAAAATTAATTCCGAAAATAATAAAGATCTTTAAAAAAAAATACTCTATATTTTATTTCTAAAACTGTTATTGATATTCTCAAAAATATCGCTACGTTTTGGTATATTTACTTTTATACAACCATTTTTAGATCTAAAATTTTACAGAACGCATTTATTTGTATAAAGCTTATTTTTTCCCGTTATTTCCCCAAAATTTTCATTTCTATCTGATTTGTTATCTATAAAACTAAAAAAAATATGTACAGAAACAATCCAAATAAATGATTGAAAAATAGCGGCGATATAAGTAGCAAATGGAGATAAATGTAGTAGCGAATCCAAGACTTGTTGGAGATTAGTTAGTTAGCAGCCGCTTACTCCTTCAGTATCAGTAATTTCAGTCTCAACATAGTCCTCGCAATCGGTCAAATGGATCTCGAACAAGTCTTGGATTTGCTGTGCTTAATTAATATTCCCAAGAGCCATCTTGCTAATGTTTCGCTCAGATTCATATCATGGCGATTCCTTGCTAATCATATTATGCCTATTGCTATACCGTCAAGGGCAAAGAAGCCTAGTACTAGTTCCGTAGTATTGGTTTTCCTTTCTACCAGTTACGGCTAGGAGAAACAATGTGCAGATTCATTGAATCAAATGTTGATTATGTAAAATACATCAATTGTGAAATCTTAAGATAACATTGCCAAGACTCGTTTTAAGGGTCTATATATTAGCATACCTCGCAGACTCATACAAAGACATTGAACGTGATTCAGATGCACTATTAATTTACAAGTACGTGGTAAACTGGTAAAAGCTTAGCCAAACAACAAACTGAATGATGTGTTATTATTTCGGTGGTAAACTTCTATGGCTCCTCGTGGACACAAGGATCATAGTCCCAAAGTAGAGGTCCTCGTAGCTGGAAACAAGTGAAGTCACACGAGAAGCCATTGTATGAATTCGACAAGGATCACAGTACGTGGTGCGTCTCTTGGCCATTTTCCAGCATGCCTTTACACTTCCCATTATGCTTCCCTTGCTTAATCTCCTCTACTTTGCATTAACCAAGATTTACTAATCGGTGACAAGTTAAGTGCTTACTATACTTTTGTAACAGAAAGAAGGGAATTGCGACATACCTTATAACAAAAAGAGAGGATGTTATGGGAGAGGGATGGGCTTCTGAATCCTTGTTCGCGGAATAGCCAAGATGGCTACAATTCCGCCAATGAAACCTGCAGCTGCTCCAACTGCAAGTGCCGCTGAATTCCCACCTCCAAATAGCTGGTCCCATGGGCCACTGCCAACAGACACAATCACCTGAAACACACATACTATTTTTGTTAGCCACAATGGTCTAAACAACAGAAACTCTTCGGTGATGTCGATTTTGATGCCTAAAACCATAATCAACATAGGGAAGAAATGCACCAGTCAGCAGAAATAGAGAAATTATAAGTGTCCTTTTATCATTGGCCATGACCAGCTAAAACAAAAACAAAAAAATGGATTTTTTTTTATTTTCGATTTTTACTAGTGACAACTTAGGAAAGAATCAGGCTGCTTCACTAATGCTTATGAACTCCCTTCTGAGAATTTCTCCATGATCGGCAGACACATTCAAACAAGAATAGAGATTGACTTGTGGCAAAATATAATTCTACAAAGGAAGCATACCTGTGGGATGACTATCGCCAAATTCAGTACACCCAAAGATAAGCCTGCCACAACAGAACTTTGATAAGAAACACAACTCACTTGTAGAATTAAGACAGTGAGCACAATTTAAAATGATGCACACCTTGACCGAGTCCCAAGGACTCAATACGTATGGAAATCAACGCATATGGGACGCTGTATGTTATCTGCGGAAGAGTAACAGTAGCATTAGTTAAAGCGTAAGCGTAAATAAATTCCACCATGTTTACAGATGGGCAGGAAAGATACCAAAGTAACAGTGTCATGATATCTCCAGCTTGGCAATAGGCATCACAATAATAAAATTAATTGCAAACTATAAATTCTTTGTTTCTCATTGTAATTTGTAAGTAACATGACACCAGAATTGCAGGAGTAACTTACTGCCAACGGAATGCCCAGAATTGTAAAGATTAATACAGCAGCAACTACGATGCTAGCAGGTGGTTGTTCATGGCCAATGTAGCCAAGGTGATACGCAACAAATGAGGTGCCAATCATTGCAAGAAAGCAAATAGCCATTAAGATGTTTGATACTCCCCAAACAAAACCAGCCCCCCACTTTCTGCAAAGTTTCTCCATGAGCACCGAAGTGATTCCAAGAAAAACAGAATTCAACATCAAACCAAGTGCACCGATACTGACCCCGGCACTGTAAGAAGTACCTTGGTTTGGTTCACCACCGTAGATCTCTCGACCCATCCAGTCAGTATCAAACAGAATAAATGGAAACCAACCAATCCATGTCAAAGCTGTAACAAGCAAGATTATCCAAACACTCCCTGGGAAATATCTAAAAGTCCCAAGTATTTCAGTAAGAAAAGCTTCATCAGTTCCACTGGATTGCCCATGTGCTTCAGAAGCCAATGAAGCAAGAGGCACCTCATGAGCCGCTGAGATACTTAGGATCGTAGTTATTGCAATAAAGACTACGTCTATGTAGAATGCAGACTTCAGATTGGCACATTCCACATTGCATGCAACAGTCTTCGTAAAAGGGAAGACCTTGTACCAACCATTGTATGATCCAGTAGCATAGCCAAGAATATTGCCAATAGCCATAAAGAGCGAAAAGTAGCCGTTTGCTACTCGGGTTCTGCGATTATCATTCTCTGAAAAGAAAGAGATTGGACAAGAATTAAAGCGCAACAGAGCGTTTTTATACTGATGTCTTTTCTGGTCAGTAAACAAACAAATTTATAACTTCTGGTGAGAACCATAACTAGAAGTATCATATGGATGACTGATCGCTTAAAAAAGATGCATTCTCAGAAGTTGCCGAGACAAGATTGGGATTTCTTGAGGACAAGTCTCTGATACAAAACAAAAATCAGAATCCTTTCACTCAAACCAGTATTTAAAACAAGAAGAAGAAGAAGAAAAAAAAAAAAAAACGGAGTTTCTGGGGCTGTATTGTGACTCAATGATAAGCCACCGACAAAAAACAAAGAAAGGCCCTTTTGATTGTGAATTGCCAAAGCTAATACAACACAATTGACTTTATATAAGACTAATAATATTCGGTAAATAATATAACACCCAATTGTGTCCAGATTCATAAATTTGTGCATTTCCATGTTTTGCATGTGAGTGTGTATGCACGAGAATCCCCAAAATCACGAGGCTTGAACAATTCAAATATAAAAGGTGAAGACCCGATCAGCACTAAGAGAGGGAGAAAAGACAGAAATTACCAGTAAGATCGGCGAGGAGAGCTCTACAAGGACCCTGAGTCATGTTATTAGCCAGATCAAGGATCCAAAACCCTAAAACGAAAGCCACAATCGCCCTCGGCTTTATCCTCCCTTCTCTATCCCCAAATGCCCAACCGATATCCGCCGCGTGGCCGATAATCAGAACGGAGATGGCGATCGCCACAGCTCCGGCGACGATAAAAGGTCTCCGGCGACCGTACTTGCTAGTGCACCTATCGCTACTGTGCCCAACGAGCGGCTGCACGAATAATCCAGAGAGCGGACCGCAGAGCCAAATCACGCTCGCCCAAGCGTGCGGAATCCCTAGCTCCTGCACATAAGGAGTGAGCAACGAAAGCTGAAGCGCCCATCCGAATTGAATCCCGCACGCGACGGAAGCTACACGGAGAAGCACACGCTTCGAGACCTTCGATCGAGCAGCCACCGTTCGAGAAGAATTGGGCGGTCGAGGCAGAGGTGGAAGCTGTTGACGATTACGAGTCGGTCGGTGGTGGCGATCTTGGTCGGAGCTAGCCATCTCTCAGAGAGCACACTTGTTTCGTGGCGTTGAGCGAAGAGAGAGAGAGAGAGTAAAGCTTAGTGGAGAAATAACAACAAAAAAAAAGGTGGCGAAGAAGCTGTAAGACTACCATTGGACTAATCATGTTAGAATGTGGCTCTTTGCGAATCTACTTTACAAAATTTTGTGCGTTTTTTTTAATTATTTTAATTTATTGAGGCAAGTTTGTAAATAATACTGTAAAAAGCAATATCGTGAAAAGCGGGCACGTAAATAGAGGGTTCGTTTCTCTACGGATAAAATACAGTTTTAAGATGAAATCATTTGGCCTTTGGGAAAAGGGCAATCGTCACTTTCCCTTGAACCATGCGCAAAGTAGTGTCACTTACGTAGGCACAACGTCAAGTATTCAAAATTTCAAATACAACTACAAATATGCTATTTTTGTTAGGAAAAATCCAGAGCTTTATAATGATAATGACGCACTAGTTGCAAAGAAATGTAAAGAAAGAAAGAAAGAAAAAGAAGGGAGAGAGTAGTAGTGCAAGAGAAACAATGATTTTGCTTTGAAGAAGCGTGTATCACATTACATAGAACGTTTCCGTATATATGTTTACATAGATGAAATTTATAGAGTTCTTAGTATACGCTACTATGGCGGGTCTGATCTCTGATGGTATCTTTCAAAATAATACTGTTGGAAGTCAAGCGTTAGAAAAGAGAAGAAAGTAAAAAATGTGGAAAATAGAGAAAGAAAAATTAGTCCAGGACCTTGTGGTCAGATGGTAAAGAGATGGGCCTGTGATGCCAACACGTTTCAGGTTCGATCTACCTGCTGCGTGAAACTACAATACATTGTTTCTGGACACCCACACGGATATGAACCCATGCTTTCGGACCCATTTACATATCCGGAGAGAAGATCTATCTATCTGTGGACTGCACCTCCTCCAAGAGATTAGTCTGGACCCCTCCATAGATATAGAATTTACCTCTGAATTACTATACATTTAACAGAGAAAATTAATGTTTTCTCTTTTTTTGTCTAACAAGTATATCGCCAGGATAAAGATATAAAAAAATTACTTTTAATTTGTAACTTTTGAGCGAGACCCTAAGTCATTATTTTTCAATTGTTATTTTTCTGCTAAGCATGTATACTAGTCATACTCGTTATACAGTAATGGTGTATTCCACCACAATTTAATCAACGTATATGAAGTTTATAACAATGTCCATTGAAGATTCAATTTTATTAATGTCTTTTGCTATGTATCATTTGTTGATTCGTTAAAACCATTCATAGGAAAAAAATTGTGTAAAGGGGGGTTATTGAATTTAATAATTTAATAGAATTTGAATGAATTGATGTTTCTATAAAATTCTAGTGTTATTCAATAATGTAATTTATAGATTCTTTTAAATTTTAGTGTTATTCAATATACTAATATTTGAATTCTATTAAATGTTAATGTTATTTAATGTTATGATTGTTTTGATAATCATGTCATTTAAAATGAATTTAATAGAAAGTTTTCTAAAAAATGTGAAGAATCAATTCCGAGCTTTTAACCTATCATTTGGACATAATTTATTAAAATCCTTTAAAATATTTAAAAATCTATTATTTTCTAATTCATTCAAATTCTTTTCAAGTCTTTCATTGAATATCCCCTCCAAAACATAGCGAGGAAAATAGAGTACAATTCTGCAAACCTTTTCTTGAATAATTAGGATTACAGTTTATATGTCTCATCATCGATGACATATTCCAATGGTATAGATATAATTTAGATGAGACATTCACTTCAATACACTTATTTTTTTAATTAGCTAATAAACTTAAGATGGAACTTGGGCGAGATTGTATGAAAATGACGTTATTGTTTGTAAAACAAGGGACCAATGTGAGCCGTACACGTACCGCACGATTCATCCCACTACATTACGGCTATAACACGAGGGTACCAGTCCCACTCTAAAGTAGCATCTTTTTATCTTTGCTTTTAGGCCTAATCATGTATTAGCTTTACGTGAGTACGTATCCTACTTTTACTAAGTAAGCGAGTTTTTCTTATTTAGGCACTAATTAGGGTAGGTGCACTGATTTTTTATCTTTGTTTAGTTCAATAGTACCAGTTTTTTTTTTTGCAAAATATAGTACCAGTTTTGGATACAAGATTTTGCAGTTGGTTGCGTTGGAAATTGTTGGAATCTAGTTTGTAGCAACATTTTGTTCCCTTTTCACGGCGTCTACGAATTAGTTGCAACCATGTTTGGAAACTTGAACTACTTTTCGTTCAAGCCCTTAATTGGCTTAAAATAAAATCAGGGAATTGAGAAATATTCATTGCAAGAAATATGGATTAAGTTTTAACTTTTAAACATAATTTCCAATTTTTTAGTTTGTAAGTGACTAGTCATAGTTATAACAGATAAGATTTTTTTTTCCCAAAATAGCTTCGCAATTGAAATGTTGAACTAACTCTATTCAGAACTAACCAAATTTGGATTCATATTCTTCAGTCTTCACTTGGTATATTCTTTTTGCAATTGATCCCAATAACATGTGAACAAAACTCTCGTGGGCCCTGGGCCGATGAGCCTAGATAACCCAAACAAGGAAAACAAAAATATATGCATAATACGGGCCTTTACGTTTTTTTGTTCAGGCCCTTAATACGGCCCTTTACTCTTCTTAAAGATGTTATTTATAAAACCGCCTTAGACATTTTTGTAAAAGAAACGCGGCGAATGACGAAAACGTGGCCGCGTAAGTAACGTAGTTGAAAAAGATCCGCGTCGTGCGTCTCATACCCAACATGTGCCCCCCTCCAAACAAACGTTTTCGCCCTTTCTCGCTAAACGTGTATCCTCACTTCTTTGTCGATATTATTTTATTTTATTTTTTCAAGTGCAACACATTTATAAAACTTTTACTTTTCATTTTTACATAATATTAAACACTAGTATTATTGAGATTCTGAATTGTAAAATAGAAAACACAAAAGAATAATAAGTCGACTAGTGGTGTACTGGTTTTTTAACCTCTGTTGCCATCTCACTAAACCAAAGTTCGAGCTTTGTGTCTCGCGTCAGAGAGTTGAATGGCCACTAAGCCAATGATGAAAAAAGGAAAAACAAAAATAGAAAAGATGAATATGTTTGACAAACATAAAAAAAAAGATGAATATTTGTTGAGCCATTATCATTACTGGACAAACTCTGCATATACATGCGCGAACCACATGCACACATAATACGCATATGTATTCTAGAATTTTTGGAATTCTCAGCCATCAATATACATTAAAAAAAACAACGGTTCATCAATGCTCGAACTTGGTTATAGTATTTTTTTGTTGTTGTTGTTGTTATCATCACTTGTTAATTGTATTTTAGTCATGATTTAATTGCGTGATCATAAACATAAATATTACTTTAGATACCATACAGAAAATGTGAGACTATATTTTTCCGTCCGTAATTTCACTCGTGATTAGAATAGTTTTGGTTGCTCGACAACCAAGTTGATGGAGAGAAAGATCTTTTCGAAAGAAGTGTGAGACAAGACAACACTAATGTATAAATTTTCTTAGGAAAGAAGAAAAGAGAGCGCGCGCCATAACTGGGGCATTGATGAACCGTTGTTCTTTTTCCTTCTGTCGACAAAAAATCCGCACAATAAATATATCAAAAATGAAATTCAAAGTTAATAAATGACTGTTTCTGTCTGTGTTTCTTTGCTTACATATGTCGTCTTCGTGATATGACGTGTGCCTTCTTACTCTAGTAACATGTGTCGGTTTCCTTTTCAGATGTAATTCCATAAAATTGTGATGCGACCCTGACATATTTCCAGATAGGAGAAAAACAGAATAATGATAATTCCAAGTAAACAATCTTCTCAAAGGCATTATTTTTACTTTAAAATTTGATAAAATGATAATTAGACAAATGTTTTAAAAGGTTTTAAAATAACAATTAATTAAAAAACTATATTTTTTTTATCTATTTACGTAAAAATTAACAAGTAGCCTTTTAATTATTTGATTATCTTATAAAAGTTATTTGATTAATCATTATCTAATTAGAAATTACTTAGTTAACCGTTGTATTTTTAATTATAGACTATTTTTTTTTTTTAAAAGGAGTAATTATAGACTATTGCGCTGTGGTTTTTTGCATAACCCGAACTGGAGTCCAAAACAAGGCTTAAATTAGAGTAAATGGTGATAAGACGCTCTGATTATCTGACCATACTTCACTCACACAAGACAAAACGTCACAAAACTCCATTTGTCCCGCCGACACAAAATATAATTTCCGTCCAAGGACCGACATATTATAAATAATTAATTGGTAAAAGATTTTTTTTTTGTATATAATGGCTGTACACAGTTCCAAGCACGTCCAATACACCTTCACTCAATACTTGGTGACTACTCAAAACATGCCAATCACCAGCGGCTCTCACAGCTTCACCAGCTTCACCAGCTTCGTTAATGGCTGGCTTACTCGTCACAGGTATTTCGTCGAACAGCTTACCTGCGCTTCTTCCTTCCATGGAACTAACCAAATCACTCTCGAAGAACAACAATCTCTTGTGACCCAGTTTCTCTCTCACTGTCTTGAATACTACCAAGAGAAATCCGCCGCCGTTTCCGTCGCCGGAGACAACGTTTTCACTTTCTTCTGCCCACCGTGGTTCAGCTCCTACGCTAAACTCCTTCTCTGGGTCGGCGATTTCAAGCCTTCTCTGGTGTTCAAACTCACAGCCGCCTCCGTCGACGACCTCACGCGCCACCAGCAAGACCGGATCTTGAGTCTGCGGTCGGAGACTAGGAGGAAAGAGAGAGACGTGATGCGAGATTACGCGCTCGTGCAGCAGAGCGTGGCGGATCCGCCGGTGATGCTCGCGGCGAGGCGCGTTGGGGAGTTGGGAATGGTGGACGGAGAAGAATCGGATTTGGAGGAGGCGATGGAGGTGCTTAAAACCGGGATGGCGGCTGCGATGAACAAGGCTGATCAGCTACGGTGTTCGACGGTGGGGAAAGTGGTGGAGATTCTTACTCCGTCGCAAGCGATTAAGGTCTTGAGGACAATCGGAGAGCTTCATCTCCGTCTGAGGGGAATGGGAAACCACGAAAGAGCTTAAAAAAATCCACATACTTTGGCATTTTTCATTTGGAAACATTCACTTTGATGATTTTCATTTTGTTGTAGTGGTGAAGTGATATGATGTAATGTTTTTGGCTTTGGTTCTTCCAAATCTCGCATCAGTTAATCAGTTATTAACGCAATCGAAAAAAAGTCAAAAATATATTTGCTTTCATAATCCTACGCGGCTGATGATGTGGTGGCCACGTCATGTACAATAGTTAACTCACATGCTGACATGTTAATTTGTTCAATACGTGTATCTTTTCCAATAAAATACGATGTACAAACGTCATGTACTCATCGACCTTGGAGAACTTTTGAGTGAAGATGATCAGATTTTGGTTTCAAATTTTACCTGCAGGGGAGATGAGATTAATTTACAAAATCCCACGTTTTGACTTTTGGCCCTTGTTTTGTTTCTTTTTTGGCTCAACATCAACATCACACCTTAAAAAAGCAAACACCTACCCCTTGTTTTTGTTTATACTGTCCTCTCTATTAAATTTAGAGTTAATTTACTAGTATATAGAAAATGATTTAATTGGGAAAAAATTAGCCAAGAGAAAATGAGTATTTAATATTCTGCTCGCAATGAACAAAAATAGCAACGGGAGAGTGAATATTTATAGATGGCAATATTTTGTTTCCAATGAGTTTACATGAATAAAGTTAGTATTATCGGAGTTTTCGAATTCAGATTCAAATAGTAAACTACATATTAAAAGTAAGCTGATTCATAATAAAAATTCAAATAGTAAACTACAGATTAAAAGTAAGCTGATTCATAATAAAATTAGTGACGAAAGTAGAGAGGCTGCTTAAACAAATTCGTGGTTATGCAAATCGAAACAAATAGTATTCAAGGAATGCGTGTTGACAATTTCAAAGTATGTTTTATCCAAAAAAAAAAAAAAAATCAAAGTATGTTTCTTCTTTTTCTTGGCTAACTCGGTCAATGTTAGGCCTCCCGTTGACTTCAGATGCTTCCCGGTTCCCACAGCAGTTGCCAGATAAGGACTAAAGTCAGCGTAGATGGGCTTTTTTGGGCCTTTTCACAAGCCTGTGAAAATAGACAGACAATTCGATATTCAACAGTAAACATGATTATATACAAAGAAGATATTTTTTTTTTTTTTTTTTGGGTTAAATGTTAAATTACAAAGAAGATATTTGATGCTACTTTAAACAATTATGAAACAAGCAAAAGATTGATACAAACACAATTTCCATATGATTTTATTATAATCGATTTGACATATTTTACTATATTGTTGTCAAATCAAAATATAAAAATGCTATGTCATTGTATCAAATTACTCAAAAACGTTTTTAGCATAATAAGCAAAACTTGCTGCCTCATTTTCTTCTTCTTCATAGGGGTTTGTCCTAAATTGGAGATAAACCCCTATGAAGAAAATACGAAAGCTCGACTTTAGTGATCGGAAATACAGAAGAAAATTAAATAAAAAAAAGTTGGCGTGGAAGAATAAAAGCCATAACGAGTATGGATAAATAAAACGTGTTGTCCACCCGCCAATTAAAAGTCTTTCTCAACATTCGATTCCTTTTACACTTTCCCTTTCCACACACATCATTAAAGTTTTCGTCCGACCCCCAAATTTTGGTCAATAGTTTTGGCTTGACCCGATCTTAAACCCGCTTGACCCGACCCGGATTCACCTGCTTCTTCCTTCTTTTGTTTCTCTCTCAACTAACACACGCTCATGATCCTAACCGGAGAGGAATTTTCTCATTTTCAACTCAATCATAATCTATTCCTCTTCCTCCACACATCGCATCATATCCCTCTTTGTCTGCTCGATTCCTCATCTCTAGGGTTTGGCTTCTGGAGGCGAAGGGGGTTGTGCGTGTGTGTGTGTGTATTTGAGAGAGAGAGAAAAGCTATGGCGGTTTCTAGTTCCTCTGTTGTTTGTCCGAAGCTGGAGACGTTGTTATCGAATCAACATAATCCGTCTTCTTCTCCGGCGCCGTTGGGTCTGATTGGGATTCGTGCTCTTCCAATGAACAATAGAAGCAGACGAGGTCTGATCCAGAGAGCGCGTTGCGAGGTTTCTCCGTCTAAGGCAGCCAGCATCTCGGCTCTGGAGCAGCTCAAGACTTCTGCTATTGACAGTACGAATTTCTGCCTTCTTTTCCTCGGGTTTCTTAAATGTTCGAATTCCAGTTTTGGGAATTTTTGTTCTGCGTCCTGATTGTATTTGAAATTCGTGATTGATTTTCGTTAATCCTATCTCTTTGGTTGCAAATTTTGAATTTTGAAATTTGAAGGCATATGTTAGCTATTCAACATTTTGCCATTCTGTAAAACATTTTCATGGATTCGAAAAGCTTGCTCAAAAGATGGATAATTCATGTTTGACTTAAAAGCAATCTTCTTGCGATATTTTGATCTCCGAGCTAAATTAGCTTGTTTATTTAATTGCATATGATTACTCTGGATTTAGATTTGTGGAGGAGATTGTATCCTTCTTGAAGTTTATAGCTCTGTTTCACTGAAATCTCTCAACTCTTTCCGGTACCAGGATACACAAAGGAACGAAGCAGCATTGTGGTGATTGGGCTTAGCATTCACACAGCTCCTGTAGAGATGCGTGAGAAGCTTGCCATTCCGGAAGCTGAATGGCCGAGAGCTATCGCTGAATTGTGCGGTTTGAATCATATTGAAGAAGCTGCTGTACTCAGTACCTGCAACCGCATGGAGATTTATGTTCTGGCTCTATCTCAGCACCGTGGAGTCAAAGAAGTGACTGAATGGATGTCTAAGGTTTTTCCCTTTTCCATGCTTTATCTCAGTCACTAGAATGCTCTTCTCCTTATGTGTGACTAACTACTTTACTGTTAAAATGTTTTGAGCACTTCCCCTTCAGATAATTTCTCTTGCAAGTTTTCTTGACAATCAGTGGAATATGCTGAGATTTTGTTCTTTCTTTGTCAGACAAGTGGAGTCCCAGTTTCCGAGATCTGTCAGCACCGTTTTCTATTGTACAACAAGGACGTCACGCAACATATATTTGAAGTGTCAGCTGGTCTAGACTCCCTTGTCCTAGGAGAAGGTCAGATACTTGCACAGGTTAAACAAGTTGTTAAACAAGGTCAAGGAGTCAGTGGGTTTGGGAGAAATATCAGTGGGCTATTTAAACACGCAATCACGGTTGGAAAGCGTGTCAGAACAGAGACAAATATCGCCGCTGGGGCTGTTTCCGTTAGCTCTGCCGCTGTCGAACTTGCTCTCATGAAGCTTCCAGAGTCTTCTTCACCTGCATCATCTGCTAGGATGTTGGTAATTGGTGCTGGAAAGATGGGGAAGCTTGTAATTAAGCACTTGGTTGCTAAAGGGTGCACCAAAATGGTGGTTGTGAACCGAAGCGAAGAGAAAGTTGCAGCCATCCGTGAGGAGATGCCGCCTGGCATTGAGATTATTTATAAACCCCTTGATGAGATGCTAGCTTGTGCTGCAGAAGCCGATGTAGTCTTTACAAGCACAGCCTCTGAGACACCATTGTTCTTGAAAGAGCACATAGAGATTCTTTCCCCTGCTGCAAATACGAGGCTCTTTGTTGACATATCTGTTCCTAGAAACGTTGGGTCTTGTGTCGCTGAACTAGACAGTGCACGGGTTTACAACGTGGATGACCTCAAGGAAGTTGTTGCGGCCAATAAAGAAGACAGGGTGAAGAAAGCAAGGGAAGCTCAGGATATAATTACAGAGGAATCCAAACAGTTTGAAGCGTGGAGGGATTCGCTGGAGACGGTTCCAACAATCAAGAAATTAAGGGAATATTATGAGAGAATCAGAGCAGACGCGGTTGGAAAATTCTTGTCGAAATCGGGAAATGACATGGACAAGAAGACGAGGAAAGCAGTAGATGATCTAAGCCGAAATATAGTGAACAAGCTCTTACACGGTCCGATGCAGCATTTGAGATGCGATGGGAGCGATATCAGAACGCTGAGTGAAACGCTAGAGAACATGCAGGCTCTCAACAGAATGTATGGACTCGAGGCAGAGTTGCTCGAGGAGAAGATTAGAGCAAAGGTGGAACAAAAATAGAGAGCATTGTTGCATCCATTTTTTAGGTTGATTAGAGGTCAAATCAAACGGCACCTTTGTAATATACAAACTTCGAGTAGAGAGTGAAGATAGCTTCTGCGTTTTCTATTCATTATCGATGTCCTTGATGAGAAGTATAGGCATAATTTTTCCATTCATTACTTTGTGTTTAAAATTTATATAATAATATTTACAATTTGCGTTGACCAAAAAAAAAGAATTATCTACAATTTTCTTAAACTTTTGCTTACAAAAAAATGAGAACCATAAAATGGAGAAGGAAACAAAAGGGTAGTGTTTGGTTAAGAAATAAAGAAAAGGTAGATCAACGACTTCGCGTAAAAGTTTGGTTTGTCTCCTCTGCTTAGATTTCAAATTCGGCCGGTCCCTTTTAGCATTTGTGACAGAGTTTAGCAAACTTTTTTGTGACGACTATAAATAATTCAAATAAATTGTCGCTAATCGATTGCTAAAATCGACCATAGACAGTCATTAAAATAAAATTAGTCGCTAATCTGTAGCAGTCGTTAATCAGATTAAAACTGATAACTATTATTCATTTCTGGTTCAATGTTCCTCACTTACATAATTTTAGAAACTAAATTTTGTTTGAAATTAAAAGTTTGGTGATGGATTAATTAACATCAGAAGTGTAGTGATGATATAGGAATAGATTTATTTAAAAAGAATAATCTTATATAACTGGTTGCTAATTCGTCTTTCACAACCAAATTATTCCATCACAAATTGAGACAACAATGTTTGTGTTTCAGAATTTTTTGGTAACTAGAACTGAGAAGGAAATATCCATAAAAGCTCAAGTATCCTTGTTTTGAAATAACAATATGTAAATTTAGATTCTTTTTTTTTTGTTTTTGTTTTTGTTAATCATCATAGGTCTCACTGACCATTTGAAATTAACAATAGGTAACGTCTGGATCGAAACCAGAAGTTGACTGGACAACATCCAAGTAAAGACCATTGGACTAAAGGCTCCCGTCATGTAAATTTAGATTAAGTGATCAAAAACAATTTTGTGAAGAAATTTACAGTTTTATCACGGATATTAAAAAAAAAAAAGTAATTGATTTTTATTATTATAACGTGTTTGTAATTTGAAAGGTTCTAGATTATTCATAGACATATATAGAGGTGTGAGAAAATTCTAACTAAACTATTTCAACATGTATTTCACGACAACTATCTTTATTATCTTCAAACAACGACTGAAATATTAAGTTTCAAAGCTAAACGAGTAAAGACTAACTAGTATGACTTCCAGTTCAAGGCAACATATATTAACATTTTTTCTTGGAGTTTACGGATGCCTTTTGTCTCCTTTTTGTTTTTTCCTTTTCTACGTGTTTCGATCCATATTTGGCTCTCAGATCGGACCAATGTTGAAAAGTTGAATAAAAATTTATCGGTCACAACGTACAACCGAATTTCATGGTAATTCAAGAAGAAAACTAAAAACTTACAACCCAACACAAATACATGGTAATAAGGCACAAATCAAATCAATTTGTATAGTGTAATGATTATATATATTACTACGTACACAAGTTCAACTTGCCACTAGATACTGAAATATTCATGAACATATGGTTTCTTCAAATCCATATACCTTTATATATATATACAGGAAAATTCACTGATTTACATTCATCGCGATCCTTTAATTCCCGATTTTTGTTGTTGTTGTATTAAATTAAACGATTTTTTTTTTTGGGAGGGTCCTAAATTCCTAATTACTTAGAAGTATATTATTTGAAATAGCTCGTTGTTTTACATTAGTAATACCAAGCAAAGAATAAGTCAAATCAAAAGGTTTGACTTGTAATTGCATGAAAGTTTACGTACAATTCGACTTCACATGGTACGTGGTCTGAAATATTTCAAGTATATATAAGAAATCAAGGAGAGCCCATCATTTTGCCTATCAATATCATCATTTAACTGTAACCTTGAGATCAAAGAAAACCCCTTGAGATCTTATTTTCCTGCTAATACCTTCTCTTTGATAGGTTTGATATTTACAATTAACTTTTTTAGTATCTTTCAATTAATAAATTTCTTATTGTGTTGTATGCGCATATATATATATATATATATCTACATGTATGTATATAACATATTTACAATGAAATAATTAGTTGTTTCTTAAAGAAAACATTATATATAATGTGTAGAAATGGATGCAAGATTCCTGTACCCCTTGGAGAGCTGTAAAATCATTCACTTGGTAAGAAACAAATAATAAGGCTGGTTAACTAAGTATATATATGACTTTGTTGATACGTATCAATCATGTTTATTCTTTATTTTATTGAAGTTGAGACATGGACAAGCGTTGCACAATGTAGAAGCCGAGAAGGATAGGAATGCGTTGTTGTCTCCTCATCTTTTTGACGCTCCACTTACTGATCATGGTCACCAACAGGTAAACCAAAAATTCTAAACATCTGATCTTAAATTCATCGATCAAAATCACCATACTATATCTCCTTCATGTACCTGTGCTTCTTATTATTAAATTGTGGAGCGTAATCTCTTATTGCTGTTATATTATTTCCGATCTTAACGTTTAAATGCTTCTCTAAAGGTTGAGAACCTCCGCGAACGTGTTGTTTCAAGCGGCCTACTAAAGAGGGTTGAGCTAGTTGTAACTTCTCCCTTGTTGAGGTAATATATATTTGCATATATAGAAGCAATGGAGACTTTAAAGCTGATTATTTTATTTGTATTTTTCTTTGTTTCATAGTCACTTGGACTGATTAAGTTTTCGGTTTATACACAGAACTATGCAAACCGCGGTTGGAGTTTTTGGAAATGAAGATAAAAAACCAAATATGAGAAGCAGCCCTCCCATTTTGGCACTTGAGGTTGCTCGAGACCGTAATGTATGATTGATATATACATGGAGAAATGTCTCATAAATATTCATCATCGATTTATAAAATAAACTCATGTTAACAAAATATCCCAAATTTAAAGTATATGGATATATATGTGCACGCAGGGAGTCCGTCCTCCTGATATGAGAAGAAACGTGAGCGAGTATCAAGCTATTTTCCCTACCATTGATTTCTCTCAGGCAAAGATCTTCTTTCACTTTTTTCTTCATTTTATAAAGCCTTCTCAGCATATATATATATATATATATATATATATATATTAAGGATACACATGGAGATCTCTCTAATATAAATGTTATAGATTGAAAGTGAAGAGGACAACCTATGGAGACCCGATGTTCGAGAATCCGAAGAAGAGATTTTGGCGAGAGGGTTAGAGTTCATGAAGTGGTAACCTTTTTGAATCTTGATTAACTTCGTGAAGTATTAATAACATTAATTAGCATATATTGTTAGAGAACTGATGATTTTTCTATAATCAGGTTATGGAAGAGACCAGAGAAGGAGGTCGCAGTTGTTAGCCACGGCATTGTTTTGCAGCATATGTTGTATGTGTTCGCAAACGATTGTGACGAGTCGATTAGACATGAACTTTGCAAGAGGTTATACACAAATTTATCTTTTGCAATATGGACCAACTTGTTAATTAATTCTTTGTAATAATTATAATTTTGATCAATAATATGTTATATGTTATTTTACAGGTTTACTAATTGCGAAATTCGAACTGTCGTGATTGTAGACAAAGGGTTAGTATAATCTTTAACTAAAGTATTTAATTATAATTACTCATTTCTTGACTTTTCATTAGTGTTGTTATATATATTTCTACTTTTCAGCCTGAGTTCTTCTACAGAGAACTGATTCCACGGAGGAAGTTTCAAAGAGTTTACGGAGTCTTTACTAAAATCAAGATTGAAGAATTTACTTATTATTGATTTTATTGTTTTATTCTTGAAACTCAATATTGTTAAGTTTGAGCTTCTTCTATTTGCGTGAACCCCTTGCTTATCTACTATATTCGTATTCTGCATTTTTTTAGGAATTGTATTAATTAAATGAAATTAAACTATCATAGGATATAAATTTATTTATGAATTAAATACAAAGACCTATATATATATTGTTTACAAAGATATACTATAGTCGCCGCGTTTTGTCTAAGAGTTTGTACTGTGTGTCAGATGTCGTCAATGGAGTGTTTAATACGCTTTTCTTACGTGGACTACAAATTATATAAAACAATTTTTTATCTAACATTAATTAGTGCTATATATTAAAACGAAAATAATACCAAATGAACTTAAGAGGATATTATTGTTTTATATATTTTAATTAGTTTGAAAATTTGTATAAGATTTATAAATCATGTAAATTTTAGTTAGTATTTGTGAATTCATAGGTTTTATCTGGAATTTGAGTATTTATATTTATAATATTAAAATCTATCCAAATCCACACAAATTTAATATGAAATCAAATCCATAAGTAAATTCGTAATATTGAATAACACATGATTTAAATTAGTATTTATAAATTATAAAACCAATAACACAATATTTGAATATAGATTTTTAAATTATAGAACTAATAACACTAGAGTTGGTTTGGATTTCTAAATCCATTAAAATACATAAACTAATAACCCCTATTAAAACTATTTCATCTGGGTTTAATTTTGTTTTTTAATGTTTATTTTATGAAACCACATGGCACTATTTTTAAAAATATTAAAGTTGAAATACCATATACTATCTACTTTTTTTTTTGTCAACATACTATCTACTTTCTAGCTAGGATTACCAACCTATTATATTTTGGGTGGATTAGTGACATCAGCCGAGCAATTTTTTTGAGAGGAATAATATGAACCGTTGGATGAAAGTTTGTTTTTGAGAAACTAGGGCTCTAATTATTCCCAATATATAAAAGACGGATTAAAGGGCGATCGAGAGGAATGGTACAAGTTTGATAGACCAAAAAACACGGCATGATAGCGTTGACGTGAAACCTACGCTTTCAATATTTTAAGAGGCAATTAAAACTTCAAATATGCTTCTCTGAGATTTCTGAGTGGCTTCCCATGAAGGTGACTCAGTGGGAGGAAGTGGATGTGTATATATATATATATGATAATATGAACATGTAAGGAAGAAGAAATTAAGAACAATTGAGATTGGTTTTGTAAATTCTTGGTAAAGAGTTCGTGGAGAGAGGTGAATACGTACATTACATATGTACATGGATTTATGTGGAGTTCCCACGCGGCGCCTCTCATCGCCTAATTTCAAAACCCTTCATTTGGTTAGTCTTACATTTATTTATTTCAATCTCCATCTTATAGAAAATATTATACATTTTTTCTAAATGTTTGAGGACCTTTTGTTTCGATTATTTCAAACACAATTTTTGCTTTTGCCTTTAAATTTACATGAAAGAAGATTGTTCAAAACACAATTTCTGTTTATGTTTAAAGTTTGTAGATTCATTTGAATAAAATACACATTAAAAGTAAACGTAAACGTAAACACAAACAAACAATATATAATTCATAATTCATAGAAGATAGCATTCAACTCAGTTGGTAACCAAGTAATGGTAGGCCAATATTCATCATCCATCAGTTGGCATATATAATAGATAAACTTCAAAAATAAGTATGTAATTTGGTCTGGATCGAATCCATCCGCACCGGTCATATACTAGAGTACTTGTGACCATCAAATATACATTATTAAATTAAAACTCTAATAACAGCAACAGTTTGAATTCCGAAATTTCACATATTGCAAACTTTTGCAATCATTACAAACAAATTCTTAGCTTGTATTTGAGATAATAGTACGTAAAGGTATAGGACGTAGTCTAATGTGTGTTGGACCGGATTTGAATAAAGGTGAGGCATGCACAAGGAATCCACAATGTTGAATTAGAAGAGAACGGAGAGACTCCTTTATCAGACAAGCTTTTTGATGCCCATCTCTCTCCAAAGGGTCTCCAACAGGTGAGTCAACTACTTCTCTTGGTTAGTGTTTGATACCTTGAGATGCACTCTTGTATATAAATACAAAACTTATCCGATAACTTCACCAGGTTTCTGAACGGCGCAAGCAAATACTTGAATCGGGATTACTAAACATTATCGAGTTAGTGATTACCTCTCCGCTGCGCAGGTACTACCACTACACCTATATACCATTTCTTCTTTTGTTAGTTTCTTTCAGGTAGAGCCTTCCAAAACTTAAATTTTAAGTTAGATAATCGGTAAACGGTAAGCTTCAATATCATTGAAAATTAATTACAGTTATCAGATTAGGTATACCTAACATTCACATTGGTCAACGATAATTAATTGTTTGATCTATTCTGAAATTTAGATCTCGAAGGTTGTTTGGTAGAATATGGTCATCATCAAGTCTCTATCAAACAAGTTCACCAATTGTTAGTTATTATGTAACGTAAAAACTTTGTTATACGTTCGGACCGCAAGCCCGCGGTTGGACATAAATTGTTCTGCCATAGGACGGCTGTAGGGGTGTCAATTGGGCTGTCCGTGTCCATTTGGGCCTGTCCAAATGGACAATCTCGTTTTCTGGACATCGATGGACATAGCCCAAATAAGACCATGTCCAAAAAGGACCAAACCCGAATAGGACCATGTTTTAGTGGGCATCCACGGTTGTCCACGATGTCCAAATTCATACTATTTTGAAATCAAAGAGAAATGTATAAAAATCGAATAACCAAAGTTTCAAATGTTTCAAAGCAAAGTTTCTGATTCAAAGCAAAGTTTCAAAACGGGTTTTACGATTTTGGCAGGCAAATGTAATTTGGAGGTTTTGGCGGAATAATACGGTTTTACGGTTTTGGCAAAAAAACACGACTTTGCGGTTTGGTGAAAATGCGATTTTTTAGTTTTGGCGGGAAAATACGAGTTTACGGTTTTGGCAAAAAAATATGATTTTACGGTTTTGGCGGGAAAACATGATTTTGTTGATTTGACGAAAAAAATAATATTTTACAGTTTTGGTAAAAAACGGAATTTTGCGATTTGGCAAGAAAAATACGATTTTAGTTTTCGGCCACTTAACCACCCAAAAAACTTATAAAATAAGGAAAAATCCATAAAAAAACTTTCAACTAAATACATTTTTCTAACTAAAACATCCAACTTTTTGAGTTTCCATTTCAAACATTCAACTAAAAAAAAAATCCCCAAATTGAGAAAACCTAATTTTTAAATATCCATGAACTGTCCATGTCCAAATGATTTAGGTCCATTTGTTTACGGGTTAATTTGGTTTTTTGTCCATATAGCCCGGTTCAATTTTGGACGTGACCATACCCAGACCATTATAATTTAGACGTGGACAGCCCATGGTCCTGTGGCCCATTTGACATCCCTGGACGGCTGCAACTCGGATGGGTTTTGCGGGTTAGCCTAATGAAAACAACGGTCTCAAATGCGCTAAACCCGCGTGGGACCGACCTACATAATGCTATATATTACTTGTCTCAAAGTGGAAGTCTTCACTTTGGTTAAATATTGACGTTTATGATTTTTTTATATTCAACTTATTAAGTAATATCTATGTCTTTGAAAATTAACTATAATATTACATTTTACTATGTATGAAATCAAATTTGAAAATATATATATTTTTCCTTATTCAAAAAAGTAAAGAATGAGAAAAAAATGAAAATATAAGAAAACCCACGGATTGACCCGCAAAACTCGCATCATAAAACATGGCAAGACTAGAGTTGGTGATTTTAGGACCACGGTCCTTTGACGAACCGACCCGCCAAATTCCATAAAATATCTTAACCCAGGTTAACCCGTTTTGAGACCCTAATAGTAACACTACTGTCCATTAAATTTCAGGGCAATGCAAACTTCAACTGGAATATTTTGGGGACAAGAAGCTATAAATCAATCAGTTAATAAATCCCCTCCAATTGTAGCACTTGAGATTTGTAGAGAACGCATGGTAATGTTCATTTCTTTTCTTTAAGAAACTTAATAAGATACAACTGAACAGTGTTATATAATTCGTTCTCTGAACGAACTTGAGTACTCAGATTTTCACGGAGTAGATTCAAAGCTTTGTTATAATAAAAAAAACTATCAATTTATAATGAATGATTTCATATCCCAAAAATTTGGGTGAAAGCTTTCTATATATATATGTTCCAATAACGAATCAAAATGAATAACTATGTACTCTGATTGTTCGATATTCGCAGGGATTATATCCATGTGATCGTAGAGATCGTATAAGTACCCATCGCACTTTTTTCTCAGAGATCGACTTTACAATGGTAGTTTTTTTTTTTTTTTTTTTTTTATTTTCNTTTTTTTTTTTTTTTTTTTTAATTTCACCGATTCCGCTAGAAGTTCAAAATGATCTTTTTTATATTTTCAAATTTGGATAAATTGATTTTTCATTTGGTTATAGATAGAGAGTGATGAAGATGCTCTATGGCAAGCCGAGGAAAGGGAAAACCTAGAAGAAGTTTCTGCTAGAGGCCTTCACTTTCTCAAATGGTGACCACACAATAACTTTTTTTTCTTTCACATTATTCATTCTATTAAACACAAGACTAGCTAACTAACACAATAAATAAATAAAAATTATTAGCTTTATTAATATCCATTTTACATACTATTTGAAAATAATTCCAGTGAATCAATAACTCGATGTCTAGTTCAAAATTTAGACAATTCTGTGGAGTTAGTTTTTACATTTTCATAAACATGTAGGTTATGGGAGAGACCAGAGAAAGAAATTGCAGTTGTTAGCCACGGGATTTTCTTGCAACAAACACTTCGTGCGCTGCACGAAAAAGTTGGCATACCTCTTGAAGATAGTCTCCTTACAAGGTGATTATACTACTCTCGAATCTAATAAATCTTTTTGCCCTTTTAATCATTGATTAGAAACGTCTTTTTTTTTTTAAGAAAATATTAATTAGAAACGTTGCGGTCAGCTAGTTTGTTCTAGTCTGGTCCCGATAGACCTAGGGACCAAGCTCATTAAGGTGGGCGAGGGGTGTGACGCTTCGGAGCGCAATGAAATTTAATTAGACTTTTTAACTAATTTTTTTTAATGATTTTGGTTTTGATTTTTTTTAAAAGAAGATATATACAAAATTTAACTATAATATACAAAGCAATGACAGATCCGAGTTAGCTTTTTTTTTTTTTTTGGTTGAGAAAATCCGAGTTAGCTTTTGAAAGAGTTTGTTCCGTATATAATGGATTGGTCTTGATTTTGTCTGAGAACATGCACCGATCTAGTTCGTTTATTTATTTATTCCAATGTGTGATTAAAATCATCGATCCCAAGTTATCATACACGGGATAGATTAAAAGCCATAAGTATAATAAAATGATTTCATTGATGTGTTTTCTTTGTTTAGGTTTGCAAATTGTGAACTCCGGTCGATACGGATAGAAAAGAGGTAATACAAATTTAGACTTAGAAAATTGTAGGAGAACTCTTTATTATAAGTAGGTAGTGCTGTTTCTAATAATAATATGTTCACAACTTTGAGTGCAGTGACATGGAAGGTGATACATTAACGACTTGTAATTGTAGAAAATACGTTACTCCTCCACCTTCGACGTCCCTTCACACGCTTGAATAGAAGGCGTGCGTGTGAACCTCTCTTTTTTCTAATTATTGTGTATCTTAACACAAAATGGCTGTTTGATTTTGTGTGGTTTTGTTTATATAGACATGTCATTCCAATTTGGCAATTTGTGGTTGTAATTGATTTTCTTATATACATGCATGCATGGGAAATATTGCCAAAAAAATTCAGCTTATAACAGTGTTACTGTTACCTAAATCAATCTCATAAAATTTGAGATGTTATTAAAAATCCAATTTATTCTAACAATGCCAAAAAATAACTCATAAATATATGCCCTCATCGTTAAATCGCAAACGGTAAAAAGAAAGAAAGACAATCGTTTTAAAATTTAGTTAAACTGCGTATGTTTTGTAGTTTTAGACCCAAAAAAAACTAAACACAAAAAAATTGAAAATAAAGAAATAAATACATGAGAGCATTCCAAATCAGAAACCATTTCTTTGCCGGCAATCTCCACGGTACCAGTTTGGCTAACTCTGAAGAACATTTCAAATAAGCTTTACTCTTTCAAAGGCATAGATTGGATTGCTTCAGGAATAGGTGCGCCAATGCTTTCAAGCAAACCTTGGCTTGACCCAACCCAAATGGGAGAAGCTAAAATTCTCGTCGAAGTAAAGTTGAGCAAACCTTTTCCTCAAAGAGTTGTTCTTAAGGATCAAAGCGGAAGCATTACAATGGTAGAAGTCTTGTACTCTTGCCTGCCTCCAAAATGTCCCACTTGTGGCCAGCATGGTCATAAAGCTTCAAGATGCTTAGGATTGCTCTCTGTCTCGGATCCCACTGTCACAGTGACAACTAGAGCATTGAATGAAGTTCCTACAACAGCCACAACAAGAGTTAGTAATGCTTTAGACACAAGTTCGATGAGTGCTTCATCAATTAGCTTCACCAAAGACGTTGTGAAACATACATCTGATCTACTGTTAACTCCGTCTACTGTCAATGTTATTACTCAACTGCCAACCCAATCCAACCCACAAGCTTCTACAAAAATTGTTTCAGCAGAGACTACTATCCCATCAGCTGAAACTACCCTCTTACCCGTCGTAGAGACTGCTCAGCTACAATCTGCATCCGTAAAGGATGGAAATACTACTTTATCTCCACAAGCTTCACTTGATGTCCCTATGGTAACTGATTGTAACCCATTCTCTGTTTTGGATTCTCACTTAGATGTGTCAGACATTTATGATGTGTGCATAATGGAGATTGAAAAAGCTGATAAGGGTGACATGATTAATACAATGGGGATTGGAGAATCGCCTTCGGATCCAGGAAACTCGCATGATGAGGAGGAATCTGGCCCGAGGTCTCGTGTGGGTAGACCTATAAAACCAACCCAAAAGGTCCAAGAACAATGGATTACGGTTGGAGGACGAGGTAATCGTGGTAGAAGAGGACGTGGAGGTCATGGTCTTTTCAATTAGTAAAGCTCCTCGACTTTCTACTTTTTCTCTTTTCTTCTTTATCTTCTAAGTTTGTTAGCTTCTAACAAAACTAGATTAAGCTCTTGCTTAACTCTCTGTTTCTATTCTAAAACTGTATGACTTAAGTGTCATAGCTTGTCTTTGTATGGTTACTTGCTTTTAATAGAAAAACTTTTGTCAAAAAAAAATACATGAGAGCATTTGACGTCGTCTTTAAACTTTAAACGGGAGATTCTAGTAAAACCTAATTTAAAAAAAAAAAAACATTTGAACTAGAGTTTCAATTAATTCATTACTAAATCACGTAGATTTTGCCGAAAATCGTGCCTACTGAATAATGGAATAAAGTCATAAATATTAAAAAAATGAGAAAAAAAAAAAAATATTTTTACTATAAATAGTTTTTTTTTTTTTACAATTTAATTTAAAATAATGAAGTAGCACTAGGGTTGTTTCCCGCTTTAGGAGGCGACGAGTAACGTGTTTGTTTGCAACAAACTTGTCGATTTTTCCGGGTACTCTCTTTAGTAGTGAATATACACACTTGATTTTTCGATTCTTTTTCCCTTTTCTATTTTTATCAAAAAAATCAAAATCTGAAATCTCCGAATCCTTTAGTAGTACAGATTCATGAATCTTTTTTGAAGATTCCCCCAATATTCTCCGACTCCTTCACCTTCAGAACCCTAATTTTAGCCACAACCCGCCACAACAATGGCTGCGCTTCAGTTACACCAGCCGGAGATCGACGACGAAGACGAATCTCCCGTGGAGGAGGTTCGTCTCACTGTGTCTAACCACGATGATCCTTCTTTGCCCGTGTGGACGTTTCGTATGTGGTTTCTAGGGCTTCTCTCTTGTGTTCTCCTCTCGTTCCTCAATACTTTCTTCGGTTACAGGACTCAGCCTCTCATGATCACTATGATCTCTGTTCAAGTGGTCACTTTGCCTCTCGGGAAGATTATGGCTCGGATTTTGCCTGAGACCAAGTATCGGATCGGGTCGTGGGAGTTCTCCTTTAACCCGGGTCCGTTTAATGTCAAGGAACACGTGTTGATCTCGATGTTTGCCAATGCTGGTGCTGGATTCGGATCTGGTACTGCTTATGCAGTTGGAATTGTTGATATCATCATGGCTTTTTACAAAAGGAAGATTAGTTTCTTGGCTAGTTGGATCCTTGTCATCACCACACAGGTCTCTTTTCAACTCCATTCTTCTTCAGATTCTTTTTTAATTCGCAGATAGACTTCAATTGATGACTATCTGTGTTGTTGAATCAGATTCTCGGGTATGGTTGGGCTGGTATCATGAGAAAGTTAGTGGTGGATCCTGCGCAGATGTGGTGGCCAACGAGTGTTCTTCAGGTCTCTCTGTTTCGGTATGTTGATTTAGTGCATACCACTTGTTTGTGATGTGGTATCTTTGACTAACATTTCCTTAATTGTCTTTTGTTTGTTCAATTTAGACTGAGGTGTGCTTAAGACTGTCTTTTTATCTTTACCTAGTGCTCTTCATGAGAAGGACACCGCAAGGATGTCGAGAGGAAAGTTCTTTGTGATTGCGTTTGTTTGTAGCTTCGCGTGGTACATTTTCCCGGCATACTTGTTCTTGACCTTATCGTCAATTTCTTGGGTTTGCTGGGCATTCCCTAAGTCTATCGTAGCTCAGCAAATAGGTTCTGGAATGTCAGGACTTGGGGTTGGTTCATTCGCGCTTGATTGGTCTGTCATAGCTTCTTACCTTGGAAGCCCTCTTGTGACTCCCTTCTTCGCTATCGTCAATGTCATCGTTGGCTACATTCTGGTCATGTATATGGTTATCCCAATATCATATTGGGGGATGAATGTGTACGAAGCAAACAAGTTCCCAATTTTTTCCTCTGATCTGTTTGATGCACGAGGGCAGCTTTACAATATCTCCACCATTGTCAATAACAAGTTTGAATTGGACTTGGGGAGTTATCATCAAGAAGGTCGGGTTTATCTCAGCACATTCTTCGCTATCACTTACGGGATTGGTTTCGCAGCGATCGTCTCCACACTGACCCATGTTGCTTTATTCAATGGAAAGTAAGTCAAAGCAGTCAATGATTAACTTATGGAGACCCATGTCAAAATATTACTAATCTTGTTTTACATAGGGGAATTTGGCAACAAGTACGAGCTTCAACCTCAGCAAAAGTGGACATCCACACAAGGCTGATGAGGAAGTACGAGGACATTCCAAGTTGGTGGTTTTACGGTCTGCTTGCTATCTCATTGGCACTGTCTCTTGTTCTCTGCATTTTCATGAAAGAAGAGATCCAAATGCCATGGTGGGGACTCCTTCTAGCATCATTCATGGCCTTAATCTTCACTGTGCCAGTCAGCATTATCACAGCTACAACTAATCAGGTACACCAAAATTTCCACCACTGATCCTCAAAACATGATATAGATCTTTCTGTTTTCTCACTTTCAAGCTCTTGTGACAGACTCCAGGTCTGAACATCATCACAGAATATCTCATGGGTGTGTTGTTACCGGGGAGACCAATAGCTAACGTCTGCTTCAAAACTTATGGGTACATAAGTATGTCACAAGCTATTTCATTCCTTAACGACTTCAAGCTAGGCCATTACATGAAAATACCGCCAAGATCGATGTTCCTAGTCCAGTTCATAGGAACAGTGATAGCAGGAACAGTGAATATATCAGTTGCATGGTATTTGCTTACATCAGTAGAAAACATCTGCCAGAAGGAGTTGCTTCCTCCAAACAGTCCATGGACATGTCCAAGCGACAGAGTTTTCTTCGACGCATCAGTGATTTGGGGATTAGTAGGACCCAAGAGAATATTTGGTCGGCTAGGAAACTACCCTGCACTAAACTGGTTCTTCTTAGGTGGACTAATAGGACCACTCCTCGTATGGCTTCTCCAGAAAGCCTTCCCGACCAAAACATGGATCTCACAGATCAATCTCCCTGTGCTTCTGGGCGCAACAGCTGCAATGCCGCCTGCGACGAGTGTGAATTTCAACAGCTGGATCATAGCGGGTGTAGTGTTCAATTACTTTGTGTTTAAGTACTACAAAATGTGGTGGCAGAGGTATAACTACGTGCTCTCGGCAGCATTAGACGCGGGTTTGGCGTTCATGGGAGTGCTTTTATACTTTAGTTTGACGATGAATGGTATCTCCATAGATCACTGGTGGGGTGCGAATGGTGAGAATTGTCCTCTTGCTTCTTGCCCTACCGCTCCGGGAATCCAAGTTGAAGGCTGTCCTGTTTTTTGAAGTTTATAATTTTTAGTTTTTTAGATTGCAGGTTTTTTAGAGATATTTGTTTGATTTGTTTTTAGATTTAAATCTGAATATTTCGGGATTTGAAAAGTTCGTACAGATTAACAAAAACAAACTCTATTAGAGAGTAATGATTTTTTCAATGTTGATCTATTTATCTGTTATACTAAAACTGGATCGTATCTGCTCTTTTTGAAATCTCATACGTATGTATGTGAATGAGGTTTTTGTAAAAAACTAGTATTACAATCTGGCGCGTGTACAACAATGAGAGTAGGGGAGCGTGGCACGAAGACATTATAGTATCGTGGTTATCAATTTGGATTGACGCCAATAGTCATTCATTAAATTATTAATCTAAAAGTTTGGTTCAACCATATTCATAAATATAAATTAACTGGACTTGTCTCTCTCTCTCTTATATCTCAAAATCCGAGAAAACGAGGTTAAAGATCCGTGCTTGAATTCGTGATTCCGAAATTTCGCTTGTATCGTCCTCCTTCTCATCTGATCTGTTAAGTTGTTTGTCAATTGACGATGGACACTGCGACTGGAGAAATCACCATCGTCTGCAACCACTGGTATGTTTTCCGAAACTATTGATTTCTTTATCTGCTTCTCATTGTTTTTTAATTTGATCAGAGTTTTAGGCGATTGGTTGCTTTCCATGGTTTCTCTTTGTTGCTTTTCGTCTCATGATGACTTCTGTAATTCGTTTCGAACCAAACGGGAAAAATTCTGGACTCCCAAGTCATGAAACTTTGGAATTGGTCGGTGATTACATCTGTGTCGGATTGAAGACACTTGTGAGCTGTGTGATTCAGTTTGGTTCCGAAATCTCTAGATGTACATGTCGAATCAGCTAGGTCTGTGTCGGTGATTACAAATACAATTAGGGATTCGATTGATGGGTTGGGCAATTACATATGATATACAAACCAGTTTGCAAAAGAGTTGATTTTTATTTGGTCACCTACTAAAAGATTGATTTTTTTTTTTTATTGTCGCTTTCCCTAAAATCATTCATGATAAATCTACATTTGATGTTCTGTGAGAGTTTCAAGACTACGGATGACTCGTGAATTTTGGATTTGGAATTTGAGTTATTCAATTACTTTGATCTGGTTGGTGTTTATAGATTGATTTATCGTTCAGGTTTTGTGTTTTTCACCCACATACTAAAAACAAATACCAAAGTTGAGAAACAATTCTCTTTGCTAGAATTTTTCTTTCCCTTTATTTTATTTATTTTCTCTAATACCCTCTAATTCTTGTTTACTTATTGATATTCTTCAAGGTTTGCCTCCATAGTTCTTGGGCGTTGTTTGTATGCATCAGCTTCCTGTTGTGTACAATCGGTTGATTATATCCGTCTATCGTGATGCTTTTTAGTTTTTACTATTTGACTGGCTTTGACGTAACTCTGATGGTTTGCTTAGTTTTTAGAGGGCTATGTGTGCTTTGTCTAGTCATTGTAGCATCGAGTCTACCTAGAGTGGGACTTTTTGAATGCCGCAATTATGATTGGGATTCTAATCCCAATTACTTTTGTATGTTCAATGGTAGCATCTATTAAATGGTTGATCCCTTGAGTGTGCCGCATTAAGCTTAGCGTACTGATGACAATCCTAATGTTTTCAGTGACAGAGATATTCCATCACCAAATATCGATCTGCATCGTGTACATTGTGCCCGGAATCTAGAAAAATGTAAGATTTGTGGTGATATGGTACCCAAAAAGCATGCTGAGGAACACTTCTTGAACACACATGCTCCGGTACGCTGATTTTTCTATTTCTCAATAGTATTTAATTTGTATTCTGTTTGATAATCTCCAACACTAGCATAAACTATATAACTTTGTCTAGTCTGACGTATGCATATGTTGATCAAAAGGATTTCCATAGTTTCAATGGTGGTTCTAGTATCGGTATTTGCATATTGGGTTTTAGATGCTGCTAATTGACCGAAATGACCTACTTTTCCTCTTGTATTGCACTGAGAAGATAGCATGCTCGATGTGCAAAGAGACTATAGAACGTGAGGTTTATGACAGTCATAAAGGAGAAATTTGCCCCAAGAGGATTGTAACGTGTGAGTTCTGTGAGTTTCCGTTACCTGCAGTTGATCTTGCTGAGCATCAGGTATTCACTTTAACTTGCACATATATCGCCTTTTCCCTCCAACGAAAGGATATTCTGATTCGCTCGGGTTTTTTGAAAATTAGGAAGTATGTGGCAACCGGACAGAACTCTGTTATCAATGCAACAGCTATGTTAGATTGAGAGAAACATATAACCATGAAACCAAATGCCCTGGTACTGTGCTCAACAATGTTGAATCATCCAGGTACATTTTCTTTATCTGCATTGTTTTCTTTTTGAAACTCTGATTCAGGGCTTAATCTTTTGTCTAAACTCGTGTGGTGGCATGGAATCTAATGTGTAGAAGGATCCCGAGAGCAGCAGAAGGAGATGGAAACGGTAGGAGGCGAAGAGATGGGAACGGTGTTTCGCACAAAAGGCTTTTCTTCACGATAGCCATAACAGGAATAGCTGTCTTAATAGGATCGTTGTTCTTCCAGAGGGGAGCTAAGTAGAGACATAGCTCTTGTGTAATTCTGTAAATTTGCTCAAAATCCTTCAGACAGATTCTGAGGAAGGGTTTATACATTTTAATGCTTACCGAGACACAGATTTGTGCCCTCAAAAGATTGTTTAAGCTGATCACCTTGAGACTTTCGTTGATATTTGGTTTCAATAAAAGAGATTTCAGAATTTTTTTTCGTTGGAAATGAAGACGACGCAGGTCTGAACAAACATGAACTGAAGCAATTCTACAATTTGAGTGTTTGGTTTGGTTTCTGTGAAATTCGGTTCAGGTCCGGTCTGAAGAAATTGAACCGAAACTATAATCGAATTCGATTTTTGTTGATGAGACTCCGATAAAACCGACGAAACGCGCAGAACAGAGAGAGAAGACAAACGCTTTGATCAAACGCTAACGCAGTCTCTCTCGATCTGTACACGTGCGTGTGAGCGGCAGGCTTCAGTGGTGATCGCTTGCGTCAAGTACTGATGAAGAAACTGGCTGATCGGCTTTTGCATCGTTTCACTAACTGTGAAACCGCTTTAAGCACCGACCACCACTGTATTGTCTCCTCTTCCATTTTCTTCCAATGGTTTCTTCATCCTCTGTTTTAACGTCGCTCACAAAAGAATGGTTTTAAACTTGTTCAACGAAATTGCGACAGAAAAGTTTGTAATTTTTTTAAGCCCAGATGAAGAAACAAGTTTATTTTGTTGTTTACTTTTCTTGTTTTGACCCTTTACCTTGTTTCTTATGACATTCTAAACTGTTTTTCTTTTCTTTCATCAAATCGGGTTTGTTTCTTTGCTGAAAGATTTTTCCCGTAGTGGGTCTCCGTATAAATCCAGAAAGGCAGGGACTTCGAACGACAGAGAGTTACAATATATTGATAAGAATATTTGGTATTACCATTTTGCATGATTACCGGAGATAAATGCCTTAACAGTTTGTTTTAAAGACCAGTTCCACAGATCCTATATCTATGGCCGATTCAAATGTCTTGGTTTACACAAACACTTATGTTCGTCTCTTTAGTGTTGAGTTTTTTCTTACACTAATATCAGGCCCGGAAAGGACAGATCAAGGTACAAGTGGTCTTAGACATAGAAACGATCGTAGGATGCCTCCTCAAGGTGTCCGGCTGCATATCCATGACCGATATGTAATGCAACTTCCTCAGTTTATGAATGTGTCCTTCTATGTCTCTTTCATTAAATGTGTTTTAACTGAAGATAGAGATGTTTCAGGTTGTGATGGACAACGGAATCCTCCAAGTTACACTGTCAAAACCAGGTGGTATTATCACCGGCATAAACTATAACGGTGTTGACAATGTGCTCGAAGTTCGTAACAAGGAGACCAACAGAGGGTAGTTTCACTGTTTTCTTCGATGGAGAAAGAAGATGCTTTTCTCTTCTTCAATTTTCATGAGAAGCCAAGTTAATCGATAATAACTGAATGTGTAGGTACTGGGACCTGCATTGGAATGAACCTGGAGGCAAGGGAATATTTGATGTGTATGTCTTCTATGCATTTACCTTAACATTCTTTAGCAATAGGAGGCTTAGGAGCTCAGGAACCTTTTCCTATCTTTCTTCATCGTGCTGTTAGTCGCAAGATCTGTTTGTGGGATTTTTCGGTATTGGAGTTTGTTTTTCTCTGCCTAACTGAATTTGACACTGCATCAAATAGCCTCTCTTTTTCTCCCGGGCCTTAAACATGAAAGCGTTACAAGTTCAACAAAAGACTGGTATATAATGTCTTTTGGGGATCGTTGGATTGTATTTATGCAGCATCAGTGGAGTGACCTTCAGGGTCATAGTCGAGACTGAAGAACAGGTTGAGATCTCATTTCTACGAACATGGGATCCATCCCTTGAGGGCAAGTTCATTCCCCTGAATATCGATAAAAGGTATATTTTGCATTTTGTAGTTTCTTTAACAAGAAACAAAAGTAGAGAAGAGAAATTGACTAGATGCTCTTTCTTTCAGGTTTATTATGCTCCGCGGCTCTTCTGGATTTTACTCATACGGCATTTATGAACACCTTCAGGATTGGCCTGGCTTTGAACTTGGAGAAACAAGAATTGCATTCAAGCTCAGAAAAGACAAGTAATATTATGCCCATTTTCTAGGCTAATTTCTCTTTCGTATGTAAAGTCTAATCGCCTTAAGATCCATGATTGTGCACTGAGAAGAAAACCTCAAATGTTAGTGATTGCCCGTCCATGTGAAGAGTACCATAAATCCCAAGCAGAAGGATAGTGTCATTTGTCAAATATCTAGTTATTGGGTTTAGTCATTCATTCGTGAACACAAGTGTATAGTTGTTTGATATGTCATATATTTCCCCCTTGCAATTCTGTTTTACAGATTCCATTACATGGCTGTGGCAGATGACAGAAAAAGGATAATGCCTTTTCCAGATGACCTATGCAAAGGAAGATGCCAAACGCTAGATTACCAGGAAGCCTCCCTGCTCACTGCTCCGTGTGATCCACACCTACAAGGCGAAGTATGAGTTTATATTTTTCAATCATTTAGAAATTAGAAGTACATTTTTGTATTATCTCACGAGTTGTTTGAGCTGTTTGGTCTCCTTTAATACATGAATCCGTATACTATGAACTTATGCTTGTTTTGTGGCGTATTAAAACTTCAAATTATGAATCCGGTAAGTACTGTTTCACGGATGTTTAAATCATTTTTGTTTTCTCTGATAGGTAGATGACAAATACCAATACTCGTGTGAGAATAAGGATCTGCGAGTACATGGATGGATATCCTTCGATCCACCTGTAGGATTCTGGCAAATTACGCCCAGTAATGAGTTCCGATCAGGCGGACCACTCAAACAAAACCTCACCTCACATGTTGGCCCAACGACCCTTGCAGTAAGTGTCCCTGTGACCAATGTGTTGACTGTTTCAATGTTTTAGTCTAGAAGAAAGATCTTGATCTTTGGTTTTCGTAATGGTTATATCAGGTGTTTCACAGTACACATTATGCTGGAAAATCCATGATGCCTCGCTTTGAACGTGATGAGCCTTGGAAGAAAGTCTACGGCCCTGTTTTCATTTACCTAAATTCCACTGCTCATGGAGATGATCCACTCTGCCTATGGGATGATGCTAAGATAAAGGTACAAGGGAAACAACTCACAATCGCACCTCCAAGCGTTGTTGAATACAAAAATAGATTCATTATTATGAGTTAATCTGCAGATGATGGCTGAGGTTGAAAGTTGGCCTTACAGCTTCGTGGCATCTGAGGACTATCCAAAGTCTGAAGAACGTGGCACGGCCCGTGGTAGATTACTTATCCGCGACAGGTATTAGGGATTCTTGACATTCACATTTTATTGTTACTGCACCTTCCTTTATTTTTGCATTACGTATGTAATTGCTTTGTTATTGGGCTAACATTCCACTTAACCGCCACAAATTAATGTTTGTTTTTGTATAGGTTCGTAAGCAATGATATGATTTCAGCAGAAGGTGCTTACGTGGGTTTGGCACCACCTGGTGATGCTAGTTCTTGGCAAATAGAATGCAAGGTGATTTTCTTCCTTCTCCATTCTTCATTATTTGCAACAAGCAAAAAGAAAAAGATCAGTTCAATACCTTTTGGATTCTTCAACTGTTAATGTCTTACCAGGGATACCAATTCTGGGCGGTAGCAGATGAGGCTGGCTATTTCTCTATAGAAAACGTGCGTCCTGGCATATATAATCTCTATGCCTGGGCCCCTGGTTTCATTGGAGATTATCGTAACAACACTATTGTTTCTGTGATTTCAGGTAAATTACTTCTTTCAAATTTTATAGTTTCATATATATCAGCCGCCAATTTTTGATGGACATAACAACACAGGGTGCAAGATTGAAATGGGTGATATCGTCTATGAACCTCCAAGAGATGGACCCACCTTATGGGAAATCGGGATCCCTGATCGAAAAGCTTCCGAGTTCTTTATCCCGGATCCTGATCCCACGCTTGTAAATAGAGCTTTAGTCCATCATCAAGACAGGTTTATGAGCTACACTTTGTGAACCTTACTGCTTGTCTTGAATGTGCGATTAACCAAACTAAACACCGCTTTGCTTTGATATTTGCAGGTTCAGGCAATATGGGTTGTGGAAGAGATACGCAGATTTGTATCCAAATGAGGACCTAGTTTACACTGTCGGTGTAAGCGATTATCGCAGAGACTGGTTCTTTGCTCATGTTCCTAGGAAGAAAGGAGATGTGCATGAAGGAACAACTTGGCAGATTAGGTTTAAACTCGAAAACATTGATCAAAAGGCGAATTACAAACTGCGAGTTGCCATAGCATCTGCAACCTTAGCGGAGTTGCAGGTAAGAATGAAACTTCATATCTCTACAGAGATGAAGAAGTTGTTAAGACTGTAAAGTTTTGTTGGCACTTTCTATTTGCAGGTTAGAGTCAATGATGCGGAAGCAATCCGTCCTCTGTTCACAACCGGACTTATCGGGAGAGACAACTCGATCGCAAGGCACGGAATCCACGGGGTTTACATGCTGTACACAGTGAACATACCGGGAAACCGGTTTTGGCAAGGTGATAACACAATATTCCTGAGACAGCCAAGATGCAATGGTCCCTTTCAAGGGATTATGTATGACTACATTCGGCTTGAAGGCACTCCTTAAAATCACGTTTGATAGTACATGTGTAAATGTAAATGCATTTGAAATTATCAAATTCAAACCAAAAGATTATGGTAACAACTGAATCATATTGATATGCAAACTCCAAAACCAAAATTCTGACAATTAAAACTGAACCTAAGACATAATAAGTAGAAATGAACCAATAAAAATGTTCTCTGAGCACAAATCAACATAAGGGGACTGACTAGTGGGTGAACTACTTAGTGCTACATTTTCCTGCAACTTGCTCTGCAGAGCTTCTCTTCATGAGTCCCTTGTTACATAGCTCATTGAGCAGTTCCAGAGCTTCCTTTGCCATACCTTCATAAGCTATGCCTTCTATCAGAACTGTATACGATGTTTCCGTCGGTTTGCACCCTCTGTTGATCATATAAACCAAGAAATCAATGGCACGATCTGTTTGTCGAGTCTTACAGAGTCCCAGCATTATAGAGTTGAAGGTGATTGCGTTTGGCCTAACGCCCATCCGCTCAAACTCATGGAAAAACTTAATGGCTTCGTCTACTTTTCCTTCCCTGCTTAAACCTCCAACAAGAGAGGAGTAGGTGATAGTGTCAGGCTTTAGATCTTTTGCACGCATCTCGTCTAGCAGTTTTATCGCTTTGCCTGTTTTCCCTGCTTTTGCAAGCCCGTCAATGACGGTATTATAAGTGATCAGAACAGGAGAGCATCCCTTGCTACTAAGCTGATTAAGTATTTCAACCGCATCTTCAACTTTCCCGTCTTTGCACAAAGCCGTTAGCATAGTGTTGTAGGTCACAATGTCAGGGTAACAACCACGAGAGACCATTCTCTCCAAATACTCGATAGCCCTATCCATCTTTTTCTCCTTGCAAAACCCGTGAAGCAGCGGGTTGTAACTCAAAGAATTCGGCTGGCATCCATGTTTAGGCATTTTCTCCAAAATGTCAATCGCTCGGCCAAGCAAACCCTTTCTGCACAAGAAATTAATCAAGATGTTGAAAGTGACAACACTCGGCGAAAAGCCTTTACGAAGCATATCAGCGAGAAGCTTTTCCGCGTCCATCCATCTCCCTGTACTACACATACTCCGCAGAATTATGTTATGTGTAATAACATTCGGTTGACATCCATAAGACGGCATGTCATTCAGAAACTTAATCGCCTCATCCAATCTTCCCTCTTTACAAATACCATTCACAAGAACGTTATAAGTCACAACATCGGGCGTACATCCTCTATCCCTCATTTCATCTAGAAGCTTCATCGCCTGTCCAACACCGCTCTCTTTGCAAGTAGCTTCGATCAATATAGTGTAAGTAATCACATCCGGATAACAGTCTCTCTGCAGCTGCCTATCAAGAACCTCCATGGCTTGCTTTAGTTTCCCGCTATCACAAAGAGAACGCAAGATCGTATTGTAAGTGACAACATCCGGCGAAACGCTCATTCTCTCGAGCACAGATAAAGCGTTATTGATCTCGCCGGCTTTGCAGTACCCACTAATCATGACATTGTAGGTTATAACATCAGGAACAGCACCAGAACCTTCAAGAATCTCCAAGATCTTTGCGGCTTTCCTCGTCTTACCCATCCTGCAGAATCCGCGGATCAATGTCGTGCAAGGAATGATATCGGGGACGTTTCCGTGATAAACCATATTCTCCAGAAACTTAAACCCTTCCTCCAATTCTCCGGCTCTAACCAGCTGCCGCAAATGGTTATTACTTTCGACATCTTCCAGCACAAAAGACGAATTCACAGACCTGAAATGACCATTAACGTTACTATTGCTATGCCCAGAGGCCGAATTTTCGAACTTCTGAGCTCTACCATTAAGACCGGAACTCTCCACCTTGGAGGCCGCGAAAACAAGAACAAGTCGGTTCCTTTCTCTTGACCCAAGTGGGAATTTAGACCTAATACTACTACTTGTACGACCTAAGACGTGAAGCTTATCACTTCGTTTACACTCGCGATGAAATTGTTGAATCAAGCAAAACCCTTCTTGTGCACTGCTTGTGGACACCATCAAATCCATAGAGATAACAATAAATCTTTCCTACAAAACGAAATCAAAGTTCGGAACATACACAGATAGACAGACTAACTTAATCCTCTCTAAACTATGGATTTCGAGACACCGAAAAGAAATCTTCGAGAGAGATAAAGGGGAAGAAGAACAGAGGAGGCGGGCAGTGAGTGAGTGAAAGGATATGGCAATGTTTTGTTTTTTTGGACTTTTGTGAATTTGGGCCTCAAAATAATTTCACAAAATTGAGTTTGGGCTTTTAACTCTCAAATTCATTTTTAAATGTTTGAATCACAGTATGGTATTTGGTTTACAATGTTTAGAATAGACGTAAGTCACGAATGTCACCTTGTTGAGCATTGCGGCTCTCTTAAGCATTTCGTCGAACACTAACAAAACTGTTTTGACGACAAAGTCAAGAGATTATCTCCACTATACCTTCTGCTTTATCTCCCGTCCAAGGCAACACAACATGAGTTCTCCAAATCGGATCTCTCTATATATATACACATATACGTATAGAAAAGCATGTACATTTACTTTGAGCTTAAGACTAAAACCCACAAGATACTTTATCAATGTCGTCTGTTAAACTGCAGTTGCAAGATAAAGGCAATCATGTTGGTTTACTTTAACTCTTCTCCTGATCTTCTGTGTTCAAGTAACTTGAGATCTCTTCAAAAAGACTTCAAAACTTTTTGATTAAAGTTTCTGTAATGGTGGTGTATGAATGTTTCAGGTGGTGATGGATAATGGCATTGCACGGGTTACATTATCTAAGCCTGATGGTATTGTTACCGGAATCGAGTATAATGGCATCGATAACTTGCTCGAGGTTCTTAATGAAGAATCCAATAGAGGGTAATGTGACATATATATATATATATATGATCCTCATTTTTTTATTCCTAAGTTTAGTTTTTCAAATTTGAGTTTGCATTTTCTGTTTTAATGCCTTATAAAGTTTCTATAGAAAAGTATCTGAGCTTTCCTGTTAGTAATCGGTTTGAACCGTGGGAAGATTCAATCAAGATTGCATAAATTAGTAAATGGCTGCCCTGAAACCAATTATTAGAGCCTACACAAACTTATACAGACTCCAGTTATTGCATACATCTCTCTGTTTCTCTAGTTTAATTTCATAACTTTCGCGCCAAAAAGTTCTCGTTTGGATATAAATTGTTTGTACTCTTCAGGTATTGGGACCTTGTTTGGGGCGGATCAGGAACCGCTGGTGCATTTGATGTGTAAGTCTTCTTGGTGAACTCACAAAATTGTAGTTTGATGCCATAAAACCGAAGAAAGATTGCATTTTTTTTTCAGATAGAATTGGATCTTATATATAGCAGCCGAGTGAATCAATGAAGTTTTTTAAGCAACTCTTGCTTAATTACTATTTTCTTTTTTCTGAACAGAATAAAAGGAACGAAATTTGAGGTAATAATGGAAAACGAAGAACAGATTGAGCTTTCTTTCATAAGAAAATGGGATCCATCACAAGAAGGCAAAGCTGTCCCTTTGAACATTGACAAAAGGTCCTTACTATTTTGAGATGCATAAATTTCATATTCATTTTTTTCAGATAATGACCAGAAAACATCGTCGAAACAGATTTGTTATGCTTCGTGGGTCATCGGGATTCTACACTTACGCCATCTACGAGCACTTAAAAGAATGGCCTGCTTTCTCAATTGCCGAAACTCGAATTGCCTTCAAGCTCAGAAAAGACAAGTAGGTTACAAAAATCACTCCTTCACTTCCTAAAAAACTTTGACACTTAATGTTTCAATAATTTTAACTGAGATTGTAGGTTTCATTACATGGCAATAACTGACGATAGGCAGAGGTTCATGCCATTGCCTGATGACCGGTTACCGGACAAAGGCCAGGCTCTGGCTTACCCTGAAGCTGTTCTACTTGTTAATCCTGTAGAGCCTCAATTCAAAGGAGAGGTAAATTTATTCATTTAGCTTATTTCAAGATTTCTAGAGAGAAGTTGATTTCTTGTAAAAAAAAATTGTAATCTTTGACTTTTACCGGTTCTTCTTCGGGTTTTAGGTTGACGATAAGTACCAATATTCGTGTGAAAATAAAGACATTACTGTCCATGGATGGATATGCACGGACCAACCATCAGTCGGTTTCTGGCTCATAACTCCTAGCCATGAGTACCGAACTGGTGGACCTCAAAAACAGAACTTGACATCTCACGTTGGACCCACTTCTCTTGCTGTAAGAATACACATCTCTCTGCTCTAACATTTTTCTCTAAAATCATTATTAATCTCAACAAGTTTAACACCGGATCCTCAGGTATTTATGAGTGCACACTATTCAGGGGAAGATCTAGTGCCAAAGTTCAGTGAAGGAGAGGCATGGAAGAAAGTGTTTGGACCCGTCTTCGTCTATTTAAACTCTTCTACTGATGATGATAATGACCCTCTTTGGCTCTGGCAAGATGCTAAATCTCAGGTTCTTGTTTTACATAGTTTAGAAGAACAAATCTAGCATATTCTCTCTCTTCATATCCAAATTTGATAAATTTTTGTTTCTCAGATGAATGTGGAAGTAGAAAGCTGGCCTTACAGTTTTCCAGCTTCAGATGATTATGTGAAAGCAGAGCAACGTGGTAATGTTGTTGGTAGACTTCTCGTTCAAGACAGGTAAATTACTGTTCAAAAGATGTAAACTTCATTTGCGTTTGCATTTACATATTAAATTCTTGTTCAAGAGATGTAAACTTCTCATAACCACTGCATATATCCAATAATCTAAATTAACTGAATGAATTTATGTTTTCAAGGTATGTAGATAAAGATTTCATTGCAGCTAATAGAGGTTATGTTGGTTTGGCTGTGCCTGGAGCTGCCGGTTCATGGCAAAGAGAATGCAAGGTGATTTTAAAATTCAAAATTTAGTATTTTGACTTAAATTGGCCCCATCCTTAAAAGTACGAGATGGAAATCGAATAATGAAGAAACTAATGGAAGTTTCATTTAATTCTTGCAGGAGTATCAATTTTGGACAAGAACAGATGAAGAAGGGTTCTTTTGCATAAGTGGAATAAGGCCAGGCCAATACAATCTCTATGCATGGATTCCTGGTTTTATTGGCGACTATAAATACGATGATATTATCACCATCACCCCAGGTCCTCATTTTCTTTCTTGCTTTCTGTTAACTCCCCAAAATATTTGTTTGTCACAATTAAACCCAATGTAATACTGTAGTTGATATAATTCATTGTATGTACAGGTTGTTACATATATGTGGAAGATCTTGTATATCAGCCTCCAAGAAATGGAGCAACGTTGTGGGAGATCGGCTTTCCAGATCGATCGGCCGCAGAGTTTTATGTTCCTGATCCGAATCCAAAATATATCAACAAACTTTATCAAAATCACCCTGACAGGTTTTTACATATATATACACACATTCAAATATCATTACATTTTTTTGAGACTATCAAAATCTACCGATAAAGTTTCTTGAGTTTTTGTTGACAAAACAAAAGAAAAGTTTCTTGAGTTTGTATAAGAAATCGTCAATGGTTAATTAATCTCCTAAAACTACACTGTAGACAAAAGAGAAGAGAGCATAAACATGCTACCGACATTGTATAAAATACATAAGAAGTTCATGTAAGAAAAGAATACTAAAAATTCCCTTTTTGATGATTTCTAATCTTTCGTAGGTTCCGACAATATGGATTATGGGAAAGATACGCAGAATTGTACCCCGATAAAGACTTGGTGTATGTAGTTGGCTCTAGCGACTATAGTAAAGACTGGTTTTACGCTCAAGTCACTAGGTGTTTCTCATCATCTCTGTCATCTTTTATTTCTTGATTTACGCTCTTTTCTAACCACATTGTACTTTGCATAAAAGAAAAAAGGATAGCAAAACATATCAAGCAACAACATGGCAAATCAAATTCGAACTCAAAAACATTGAAAAGAATCACACCTATACTTTACGAGTAGCCATCGCATCCGCTACTTTTGCCGAACTCCAAGTACGTGTATAATCCATGACATTTTTGTATGTTAAATCATCAAGAAAAAAAAATCTAACATAATTGAATGAATCTTGACTCAAAAATGGGGGATGAAGATACGTGTAAATGATGCAAATGCAAACCCGTTGTTCACAAGCGGATTGATCGGGAGAGACAACTCGATAGCAAGACATGGAATACATGGATTGTACTGGTTGTTCAATGTGGAAGTGGCTGGATCTAAGCTTGAAGAAGGCGAGAATACATTGTTTCTCACGCAGCCAAGGTCCACAAGTCCTTTCCAAGGAATTATGTATGATTACATCCGATTCGAGGCTCCCAGCTAATCAAATTTTCTTCCATGATTCTTTCAGAAAGTTTAAGCAATTTGATTCAAAATGTTTGTTGAATGATTTGATTCTTTGTTTACATATGCATTTGAATTTCTTATTTTTCACAGAATATGGCGTTCAATTTCGGTAATTCTTGTTCTCTATAATGATATAATCTTAATTTAAACAGCATTTGGGTGTATAAAAATTGATTTTGCTTAGAGTAAATTCAGTTTAATTTTAAGAAAGTGGCTAATTATCATAACATGGTTTAGGTCCATGTACAATTTTAGAGTAAATTTTATAGATTTTATTTTTTTTTCTAAAAAAAGTTGTGCAACACATTGAAAAAAAAATCAAAAATATTCCTAAACCAAATTCATTTGCGCTTTCCCCATTTGGAATTATAATTTTAGATTTGTTGACCTTCCACATATATATATATATATACACAGATACATATAAGGGACATGGGTGAAGATTTTAGTTAACAAGAGACGAGAAAAACAAAAACACAGCAAATATCTAAGTAATTCAGAGAAATTAAAATCATTACGCGAGGTACGTACGAGTAATTTCATTTCATTATTCCAATATTTTTATGATGAAAAAGAGTATGTATAAAGTTTGAAACTCGGTTTTTTATTAGTAGTTAAATCTATGTCGTCTTTTTATGATATAAAGCTATGTTAAATTTGTGTGGCTATTTACGTGCATCTTCTTATTGACTCACGTCGAATATAAGATGTGTTCATATTATTTCATTAGATGATAGTGAAGAAATGGAATTATTGTCCATTCATAATATATGTTTTTGAATCAAATGGTTCTACTCACTTTTCCAAAAATCAATTTAGGTGGTTGTCTAAACAGAGATTCTACCCTTTAATTTTTTTAGCCAGTTAGACAAAGGCATTATCTGTCTAAGCAATCGATTAGCCGTTCTAACTTCTAAGCGGCTAACTAGAAAAAACATTGGGGTGGAGATTATGCGGTCTAAGCAGTTTTAGTTAGGTCAACGCATACTATGAAACATTTCGAGACAAAACAAATATTTTCTTGAAACATTTCTTGTGGAACAGTGTGAGATCATAAGTACTTGTGAAACATTTCTAGACAAAACAAATGTATTTGAATTTTATTTAGGTCAGAGAATTTCGTGAGTTTGATGATGATGAAAACGAGGTTGTTTATTTGGACAAATGACATGTATAGAAGAGTATAACAGATTCTTGACGGTGGTGTTTTAAATGGCAAATTTTTTTTTTTTCACAGTTTCGATCTCTCTTTCACCTCTATATTTATGTCCTCCTTTTTTAGTGGAGATTATTAACTTTTAAATCCATTTTGGAAATTAATATTTGTGACATAAATGGTACGAAATCTTTACATTACTTTATTGATTAGTAAATGTTTTTGACTATTTTCTGATTCAATTTTGTAAATCTAATAGAATTAGAAAAAAAAAAAGGAGAAATCTCAATATAACAAATTATATGGATGTAATGTTTAAAATATAAGATAAAAACAATATTTGCTTAGGATAGTAAACAATATAAATGCTTTTGATAATTTTGTTATTCAACAATTGTTGATTATTTTTAGGCAATCTGTTATAAATTTTTATTTTTTTAATGGAAGATTATTTACTGAGTTCAAATGATTTATCTAATGAATAAATGCTGAACTTAATATTTGGTTAAGTTATATGCGACCAAAATAATATTTGTCCTGGCCTGTCACTGATCGGAGACTGCAGAACAACAATTGAATGGTTAGTGACATTATGGTTCATTTTTGGTATTGATATAAGAAAAATATGAAAATGAAAGAAGAGAGAGATTTTTTTTTTTTGGACATAGAATAGAGATTACGTTGATGGAAGATTTGGTGGTGCTTTTTTATCAAAAAAAAAAAAAGATTTGTTGGTGTTGTTCATCCATTTGATTTTCGCATTGAAAAAGACATTTTCTGTTAAAACATAATAAAAAGAAAAATTGAAGCCGTGAAAAGTATTCGCGGAAAAGACTTGGTTAAGCATTTGGTGAACAACCTGTTAAAAGGTCTTTTTATATCTCTTGTATATGTACGTGTTTGTATATGATATATCGATTGTATATGTATGTGCTTTCCCTAACTCCAATCAACCACCAACGCAGCCGCATAACAACTTTTGCTTCAAGCATCGTCATTCCTTAGATTCCTTTTTCCTGTTCGTGTGCATTTATACATATATATATATATATATATATATATATATATATATATATATATATATA
>OVAY01000006.1:154601-181392 GCA_900406395.1 Kernera saxatilis
ATATATATATATATATATATATATATATATATATATATATATATATATATATACACCTTTAGAGTATACTCTATTTGTCCTTTATAGGCATCACGTCGCATACGGTACGTACTAAGAGGTGCACTCTTTAATCATGAGATTAGTTTATGTAAATCACCATAAGGTACTTGTATATATTTTATGTATTTAATCGCATGTTTTTTAAGTATATAGAGTTCTTGGATATGTTTTTTTCCGAAATAAATAACCCTATAATTTTTTCACTACACCAAACTTTAGAGAATACAATGAAAAATTAAATAGATTTAACAGACAAAAAAATGAAATATTAATTAGTGGTGTCACCGTCAAGAAGCCGAACCACTTTCAAGTAAACTGGCTGTTATGTTATGGTTAGGTAAATAGTTTCCTTAGAAATCTACCGAGTAGGCGAAATGTTGTTGGGGAAAAGTAAAGACAAGAAGGATTACTGGGAGTCGTTGCTTTGTATCTTAGCACGTGAGCACTAATGTAATATCAGATTAGTTTCTGGAATGATTTTGTGTACATTTTTTTAATATAAATTGCATCATAATTTATACAATTATCAATAAAATCTTTAAAATTAATTTGAATCATTTACTGAAAATATCTTCTTCTTTTTTTTTAATAATACATAGCATAACTAGCGGTCCCCATTATCTGAGACGTTTCTTTGTGGTATGTTTTATACCAGGATAGTAGAATTCTAGAAAGAGTTTGGTTCATGGCTCTACATAGGATTGGGATCGTATGTAATATTTGTTTTATGGATAACTCGTTCTATTTCTATTTTTTTAAATGAATATATACAGGGGCCTAAAAAGTAAGTCATGTTATATCAACAAAAAAAAAAAGTATATAAGGAAAACAAAAACAAATTCTTTGTTTATGGCAGAAGAAAATTCTTTGATGTTGCCTAAACCAATTAACTTACTTCTCTCTTTTTTCCTTTTTTATATATTTTTTTAGTTCACATGTAACTCCGTTTTACTTTTTGTCTTTTATCTTTGTCCTACTTCAAAGTATTTGTATGGGCAATAGACTCTTATTAGAAGAAAACCTATATGATGAATTTAAGTTGTCATCATTTAAACGACTCTTCTTCTAATTCGTACTTGTCTCATCTCTGCTACTTCACATGTCTTATTATCTTTGTGGACAGAATTTCGAAAGCTCCAAGACAAATCCGCTGATTTAATCATGTTTCTGCTCTCTTCACATGTTTCCCAGCTCGTGACGATCATAGGTAAGCATCAGAGAAGATGCATCATTACAATTTTTTATTTTTTTTTGAATAAATATATAATCAACCTTTGCTTTTAGCATGATAAGAACCTAAGTCCTAACAAAACGTTATCGTATGTGTTGTGGGCATGTTCGGCGACAAAAAGACTACCGGAGACACTTATTGAGACAGAGAGGATGGATTATTGCTTTGATCATGTTCTTGTCTTTGTTTGAAATTGCAATCTCCCAAAACCAAAGTCCTGATCCAGAATCAACACAAGTCTTGCAGTTACATTACCAAGATCGACATGTAAGTTGTCTCTTTACGTTTTCGTTTACTAATCAATATTCTTAATTAGCTTTTAGTTGACAATTAGAGACACCCTTTTGAAAAATAAAATAAAATTTGTTTCGCTCTTCATTTCTAGCTTCCTTGACGTACAAGTCATGTGAGAAACCCTAATCTATATGATTGATTACATTTACAGGTGGTGATGGACAATGGAATTTTTCAATTAACTTTGTCAAATCCTGAGGGATTTGTCACTGGAATCCGGTACAATGGTATCGAAAATGTGCTCGCCTACACCGGCGCTGAATATGATAGAGGGTAAGTTTATATATAAGCATATGTATCTACCTGCTCTGATTCGACTGTTTAAACTCTCCGAGACTGAATATAATTGATCTGATTTCTGCAGTTACTGGGACGTAGTGTGGAATTTCCCAGGGAAAAAAACTAAAAAGACCAAAGGCACACTAGACCGGTAAATGACTCTGTTTGTTAGTTATATATCCTTCAGTGTGAAACTTACTTGGATTAATATTTCAGGATTGAAGCAACAAAGATGGAAGTGATAACGCAGAACGATGAACAGATAGAGATATCGTTTTCAAGGACATGGAATGCTTCTTCAACGATGGCTCTTCCAGTGAATATAGACAAGAGGTAGCTAAATTAGTAAAGTATATATCTAAATGTTTTTGGAATCTGTATTCATGGGAGTCGAGTTGATTCCAGGTTTGTAATGCTGCGAAACTCGTCAGGGTTCTACACTTACGCCATTTTCGAGCGGTTAAAAGGGTGGCCCGCTGTTGAACTTGATAATATCCGATTAGCAATTAAGCTAAACAAGGACAAGTAATGCTTCTCTTCTTCTTCATCTATAGTATAAGTGTCTGTTATTCAGATAAGTGATTGATGTAATTATTATATCCACTGGTTATTTGTATAGGTTTCATTACATGGCGATTTCAGATGACAGGCAAAGGTACATGCCTTTGCCAGATGATCGAATTTCGCCTCGAGGTAAACCACTTGCTTATCCCGAGGCCGTTCAACTGCTCGACCCTACCGAGCCCGAGTTTAAAGGAGAGGTAAACTTACATTCTTTCTAGAAAACATCTAAGCCATCCATTTCAGCTTGAAAACAGAGTAAAAAGAGGAAGAAACAAACAGAGGAAACAGAGCAATAAAAGCAGAGGAAACAGAGTATTAATCTTGATTATCTTACAGGTGGATGATAAGTATGCGTACTCAATGGAGAGTAAAGACATAAAAGTTCATGGATGGATAAGTACAAATGACTCAGTTGGGTTCTGGCAAATCACTCCGAGCAACGAGTTCCGATCTGCTGGTCCCCTCAAGCAATTCCTAGGCTCCCATGTCGGTCCGACCAACCTCGCGGTGAGCATAGGTTTTGACATAAATCGATTCACAATTCAGACAGATGATGTAAGATAATTGATGTGTGTGAAATGAAAACAGATATTTCACAGCACTCACTATGTTGGAGCAGACCTAATCATGAAATTTGAAGAAGGTGAAGCATGGAAGAAAGTGTTTGGACCTGTCTTTATTTATCTCAACTCTTTTCCTCAAGGAGTGGATCCTCTGTTGCTCTGGCATCAAGCCAAGAACCAGGTCTGTCACGCATATATAGATAATATGCATATGCATATGTAAGATAAAAGAGCTGAGTAATTGATTTGGCTGTTGTTTCAGACAAAGATTGAAGAAGAGAAGTGGCCTTATAACTTCACCACTTCAAGTGATTTTCCTGCATCTGACCAAAGAGGATTTGTTAGGGGTAGATTACTCGTTAGAGACCGGTACACGACTTACTTGCTTCTTAGTTCCTTAAAACTGTGTCGTTTTCGCATAACACATTCCTAAGTAGTTGTTTGATTTTGTAACAGATTCATAAGTAGTGTGAATATACCTGCGAATGGGTCCTACGTGGGCTTGGCTGCACCAGGAGATGTTGGCTCATGGCAAAGAGAATACAAAGTAATTTCATAATCTATTCATATATGATAAAGATTTGATTACTAATTAGTAATTAGCGGCAACTATAAAGATTTGGTTACATTGACAGGGTTATCAATTCTGGTCAAAGGCCGACGAAAAAGGATTCTTTTCTATCAACAATGTGAGAAGTGGTCGTTACAATCTGTATGCATTTGTTCCTGGATTCATCGGTGATTACCAAAACGAGACCGTTTTTGACATCTCTCCAGGTTCGAATACTTTGTAATACCACAACGACACCGTTTCATATATATATATAACTAACGAGGACTAAAAAATATTGGAATCAGGTTCGAATATTAGCCTAGGCGACTTGGTCTATGAACCTCCAAGAGACGGCGTAACTCTATGGGAAATCGGTGTACCAGACCGAACCGCTGCAGAGTTCTACATACCTGACCCTAACCCAATGTTTGTAAACAAACTATACCTAAACCGATCTGACAATAAATTCCGACAATATGGATTATGGGAGCGGTATTCGGAATTGTACCCCAATGAAGATATGGTTTACAATGTCGATGTTGACGATTACTCTAAAAGTTGGTTCTTCATGCAAGTTACAAGGTTTGTTTCCTTCTAATTTAAATTCAAAGCGCTATGAATATATAAAACATTTGTTAATGTGTTTCAACATTGGGTTTGTAGGAAGCAAGCGGATGGAGGATATAACGGTACTACATGGCAGATCAAATTTAAATTCGACGATAAAATGAAAAACTTCACCGGAAATTTCAAACTGCGAATCGCTCTAGCCACATCAAATGCCGCGGAATTGCAGGTGCCCTTTAAAGTTGCAAAGACACTCTTCTTTCTCTATAGAAGTGAAAACATTCATATGATCATTGGTTTTGCAGGTTCGGGTGAACGATTTTTCTGTGGATCCTCCATTGTTTACGACAGGGCAAATAGGAAGAGATAATACAATTGCAAGACATGGTATTCATGGAACCTATTGGTTATACAGTGTGAATGTGCCTGCCTCTTCTCTTCGGCCAGGAAATAACTCCATTTATCTAACCCAGCCACTTGCCACGAGCCCTTTCCAAGGACTCATGTACGATTATATTCGTCTCGAATGTCCTGATTCCGTTAATCATATCACTAGATCATAGAGTTGTTTTCAGTCTCTTACCTTATAAGTTGATTAATATACAGATAGAAATATATACATTCTTTTCTCAATTGGCACTTTATGTCAAAAGTTTAGTCTACTTTTTAGGCCAAGAGGGCTTGGAATCAAAATAAGATGAACACATACAGTGAAGACTACAAGTCCTTATACTAATCGATTAACCAGATCTGTGATTTAGAGCTTTTAGTTTCTACCAAGCAAGTATGGAAAGAGATTCAGAGATCAAAATAAAGATTGTGTGCCTCTGGAACCATTCAGATTAGCAGATCGAACTAACTAAACAAGAACTGTGGCAAGGGGACAAAAAAACAAACAACATTGCTCTATGTGATTCAGGTTTCAAACCGCACTCAACCAGAATGTAAGAACAAATTGTGAAGTAATTAGAGCTCGGTTTTATGGCTCGTCCCAAACAGCCAACTCGACAGCAAAGACAACTTACTTGATGATTGGTCATCTTGATTAGCATTGCAGAGGTTGTTAAAAGCATGCTTGAGATGAGGGGTCACCACTTTGTCCTGTAAGAACAAAAACAAAAGATAGTCATGCATGTGTAGGCAACGAGGAAAATGTAAATATTTGTAGGAAATTCAGAGGGAAAGATAAAATACCTTGAAATCTTCAAGAGAACAGAAATCTTTTCCGTCACAACCCTGTTGATAGAAATGGATAAACTTGTAAGGAGATATTAGGAAGCAGAGTGAGAGATTTACGGAAAATGAGTCGGTTCATTTCTCAAAATTGTGGAAGTTTTGTCGCTCTATAAGTCCACTACAATAGAGCTGAAGTTGGTTTGCATTAATAAGTTAGATGAAACTTACTGGAACAGCAATAGGATGCTCGTTGTGCAGAACCTGCACGAAGTATCTGGGAGAGGAATCTGCAGGACAACTGTAGAGGACAAGCATGTTGTTCCCACCAAAAGGAGCCATGGTGCTGCCTCTGAAGTCCCTGGTTTTAGGAGGCTGTGGAGGGAGTTCCAATGGCTGCTCCTTCTGTATTTTCTCAAACTCTGAAACATTTCAAACCTCCTATGAGTACAAGCACTGAGTGAAATTGTATGCATCACAACAAATGCAAACACAGCGCCATGAGAAGTGAAAAATGATGGACTAACCAGAACCATCAAGGAAAAGCCCAAGAAGACAAGAAAAGGGAACTATTGTTTCGGCATGTGCAAACCTAAGTCTTGCTTTTTCGTAACTTCCAGGTGGGAGCTTTTCTGCATGGTAATTAAATAGGATATTAATTAAATCTAGTATCTAAGATGATAAGCAAAGTGATAATATTTTCCTGGTTTCAAGTCGACGTTACCTTCTTGGGCCTTGATAGCTTCTTCCATTGAATGCAAAACATCTTCTAGCAATGGAACTCCCATTTTGTAGTTCAAGGAATTGCCATAGCCTTTAAGGATAAACACTTCCAAGTCATCTGTCCATTCCAGCAAAGCAACCTACAGATGATTATGTGTTACACATAACAAGCATTGTAGCATAATATAAATAAGCCTAAGGATAAATATCCAAACACATAAAAGAAACAAAATTTGGTCAACTTGTACCTCAGATGGCGTGAAAAGATCACAACTTTGATTCGTTACATTAAGCAATGATGCTTCCTGAAAATTTTAAGACAACTTTTAACTTTATAATCGACTCATGACAGAGAAGTAGGCGTGATAACCCCCAGAATAGGTGTATAAACTTAAGAAATTTGAAACGAGATGCAAGAAAGAAGCACCTGCTTGCACAGAAACCAGAGAGAAGAAATGTCCTGTTTCGTGAAATTTAAGTCATATCTTTTAGCAACAGAAGCTGTAATCTTATTCAGAACAGGTTCCTTGAGCTTATCCACAGCAGGCTCTTTAGCTTTTCTATAGCTCTGCATTCATACACCATGTAAAAAAAAATGTAAAAGTCAGAAGAATTTAACCTGAATAATTACTATATTGAGGATGAGCCATACAATAAAAATAAGTTAGATCGAGTCAATCACAAGTATACCTTATAGTTTTGACAACATTCAAAAAATCTAAGCTTTGTATCACTTGCGCGGTTTTCACTTGTGACAGCGAATGCTCTATTACGACCTGGTCCCAGATTTCCTCTCTCACTGAATAACCCCATTCCAAATGCCACAGCACTTGCAGATGCCCGAGGAATCTACCAAGAGATTTAAACAATTCATGAATGCCCTCCACCAATATTTGCAACCAAATTCTAGTGTTCACATTATCAAATTTTGCTTTGGCAAAAAAACAAAATTCAAAAGGAACCAACCTGCGTAGCTCTTATTGTATAGACATCAGGGTGATAATCCTCTTCAAACAAAGTAGGGAACCGTTCCCTAACCCGGATTCCAAGTTGGTACAACTCGTCCTCGCCTTGCCTGATCAGCTCCCCACCTTTCACTTTTCCTTTCCAAGGAGATATCCATTTCCCTAACCATCCGGGAATTTTGTCTGCAGGCAAATTCCTAGCTTCTGCATCTCTTACCAGTTCCTTTAACCTACCAGCCAAATTCTCCAATTCCCGCAACCGTTTCTTGGTTGGGGAGCGAGTTCCATGCCTAGCCTAACATGTGAAAAACCACCATTTCAGTCTTCATTCTTCCCCATTTGGAATGCCCATCCCATTTTCCCCAATTAAATTATTCCCCAAATACATTATACTTACCACAAGGTTAAGGTGGATAGGTGTACACTCACTGGGGACATTCGACGCTTCAATCAAATTTTGGGCAACATCTTTCGAAACAGAGTATCTGCACACCAAATCCAAATTCCCCCAAAACAAAAAATTAGGACTCACTAAGAAACTAAACAAATTTCCGCAATATGCAACCTTTTTTCTGACAAAATGGTGTCGCTGTTGTCAATCAAACGACAGTAATCCGACCAATCAGGTTAAACAAATTTAGACCGAGATAAGTAGTGTTGTTCCTGATTCAATTTCCTCGGGAACCACGCAAACGATGGAAAAAGATTTGAGAGACTAATAAAAAGAAAGAACCTTGTTACAGTGGACAGGTGATGACGGACATCAAAACCCTGATCCGCCTGTGAAACAACAAATAAACACACAAGTATGATCCAAACAGTCTTCATCGCCATCTCTCACGCTTTCTAATTTCCTTCAGGAAGAACCAATTTCGGGTCAAAGTTTCTGTTTTTTTTTTTATCAAGCCATAACACGTCACTGTTCCAGTGCTTCGGCCTTCGGGTCCACTGGTTGCTCCTTTCACGCCACGTGTTGATTCTTCACGTTTTATGGTAAGGGCTTTTTTATCCCCAAGATAACTGTAATTTTGGTTTGGTTCAGTTTGGGTTTAAGTCGGTTTTGCTCTTGTCTTTGATTGTTGATCAAAACCAAAACTTGGGGAGTCTTGGACAATTTTTCTCTGACTAATTACTCCTTCTTCAGACTAATTAATCAAACTTGGATTAATAACTCGTTAGCTGTCTTTATCCCTTTGCCGCCAATATACTCTTTTGATGAAATAAAATAAATAAATCAATCAATCTTTACAGATATTTATCCATGGAAAATGGGATCAGACCTCTTCAAGCAATGTTTAGTCAAAGCATGACCATTTCGTGACTAAGACTTCTCATTACAGATTGAAATGTGTGTCTGCACGTTAACCAATCATGGGAATGAGTTCCAGCCTCCAGGGTTTATAAGATTAATATTTGCGCATTTGCAAAATCCAAAAAGAATCAGAAACTCATGGAAGAGTTTCAAGGTCCAGAACCAGGCGGCCAAATCATGAGCGAGAATCGATCCCTTGAGCTCAGTCAACGCAAATGGTGGATCTCTGTTTTCTTCTGCGGTTTCTTGATCTTCGCCGGAGATTCCCTCGTCATGCTTCTCTTGAACTTCTTCTACGTCCAAGACAATCGATCCGAGAGTAATCAAGACCGACAATACAAAGGAACATGGACGCAAGCTCTGATCCAAAACGCTGCCTTTCCGATCCTGATTCCTCTCTTCTTCATATTTCCTTCACCGAAACCAATCCCGGAAACAGACTCAGATCAAACCAACAATCGCCCCCCCTTTCTTCGTGTTCTCTTGCTATACGTTTCTCTTGGTGTTCTTGTTTCTGTTTATAGCAAGTTATACGCGCTGGCGAAATTATACGTAGGCTGGGGGATTTTGGTATCAACTCAATTGTTGCTCACCTCCCTCTTTTCAGCTTTCATAAACCGTCTCAAGTTTAACAGATGGATCATCATATCGATAATCTTCACTCTTGCGGCTGACTTTTTCGGTAGCCCTGCATTTTCTGGAACTCCCGATGAAGATGAATCTGATGCTTATGACATCAGGGCTTGGTTGATCCTCATATTCCCTACTCTTGCTTTCTCCTTGTCTCTATGCCTGATGCAACTCGGGTTCGAGAAAGTGTTGGTGAAGACGAAGAGATATGGTAACAAGAAGGTGTTTCGGATGGTCTTGGAGATGCAAATCTGTGTTTCCTTCATCGCCACATTCCTTTGCCTTGTGGGTCTGTTTGCGAGTGGTGAGTTTAAGGAGTTAAAAGGCGATAGCGAGAGGTTTAAGAAAGGGAAAACTTACTACATTCTGAGTTTGGTCGGGTTGGCTCTCTCTTGGCAGGTTTGGGCGGTCGGGCTGCTAGGTCTAGTGCTCTTGGTGTCCGGTTTATTCGCTGATGTTGTTCATATGTGTGCTTCACCAGTTGTGGCTCTGCTTGTTGTGTTGGCTTTTGATTTCTTGGATGATGACTTTGGTTGGCAGAGAAGAGGTGCTTTGCTTGGAGCAGTCTTGGCTCTAGCCTCTTACTTCTATTATCTGCACAAAACAAAGAAGAAAGAGATCGCAGAGCTGAACAAAAGAGAGAACAACAACGACGAAGCGTAGTCTCTGATTTTGTCTACAATATGTATAGATGATACTTATTACTTTATGTGTCTTACAGATACAAATACTGTGTTTGTCCTGCAGTTCCCCTTGATTGACTCAAAAAGTTTTATACATCCAAATGAGAGAATAAATACATCCGCGATGATATATATGTCTCAACAACAGCTATAAATAATCCCCTCGCAGCTACAGATAATCGAATTTACGAGGCTTCGGTGTGGAAGAGTTTGAAATTTCTGTAACATATGCAAAACTTCTCTTACATAACCCATTCCTCGAATCTACCAAGTTTATTTGAAGAATTCTTCTTCCAGAAGGGCTTGATCTCTGTAAAATTTCCGGTTTTCTGCAAGCAAAGGTTCGCCTCATCAGTCAACAAAACGTAGAAGTAGGAAAATTGTCATTAGCATATAAAATCCACAGCTAAACTACCTTAAGGCAGAGACTTCTGGTTGTATCACAAACGGGGTAATCATGTGGACAACAGTGACGACCATCCTTGCAACACACAGCAGATTCTATCTCGCAGCATTTCCATGAGAAACATAAACCAAACAAGTTTCTTGCACAGCAACAAGTCTCTCCAGCTGAACAATAGGTGAAAAGGTTGCATTTTGTGGGGCCCGGAGGAGGGGACGGTGGAGGCGGGTTTGGATGTATCTTGATGGGATATGAAGCGAGCATATTGATTCCGCATACGCCTTCTGAATTCCCGGTATTACGCTGCATGTGCATAAACCCATCCATTCCCCAACTTTTTCCCCATGAGTTCTTCACAATCCAATAATCAACACCATTCTGTGAACCATATCCTACGATGAGCACTGCGTGATCCAATGATGTAGAACACGGGCCAGAGAATATTCCCTGCATCAAAAGGTAAAGTTTTCAAACAAGAAAACATTGAACATTCAGAAAATAGAGTAGGTATATCTCTAATCATCTAACTTACACTAGAATATAACTGAAACGCTCTCTCGCTGCCACAGATGCCAACACTAACTGGCTGAGCCGCTACAGCCTCCATTAACGCTTTCTCGTTATTTGATGTTACACCAGCGTAGCTATCAATTGTCACAACCCGTTTTTTCAACTGCAGAACAGGAGAGACTCATGTACGTTAGTGATGTCAAAGATCAAGGAAGCAAACAGGAAAGAGAGATCCAACAAGGAGAAATTAAACCAATACCTTATCCTTCTTACAGTTGCCGTCGCGTGCTTGATAAGGATAGTCTTTCTCTGTGTCTATTCCATGGTTTTTTATGACAAATTCAAAAGCGTAGTCCATGAGACCACCATTGCAGCCATCATTGTAGGACTTGTCACAATCAATCAGTTCCTGCTCAGAGAGGCTGATGAGATCTCCTGTTACAATCTGGTTGATTCCCTCTATAGCTCCAGTCGCCGAGAACGACCAACATGCTCCTATAAATTCAATGATCAATATGGATATATTCTGAGATAACAGATTTTGGTTTCTGACCAAATTCCTACATTTATCCATTCTCTCAAACAAACTGTCCTAGAAGACACAAGGATATTTGCTTCTAGAGTTTCCTAAGAGTTAGGTACATGGAATTTGTTTCAGTCACACGACATGAGAAGTTCAATTTATATATGTACTTTTGCCATAATAATACATGAAAAGAAAAGTAAAGTATTATACTCCTAAAAGGTCAAAAGCGTGAAAGAGATGCAAAAACTAGATAGTAGTCATGATTGGTCTTTCTGTAACATACTAAATAACCACAGAAAGATGAATCTGCATCCTTGTCCAGAATCCTCAAAGATCACAGATTCTAAAGTTTGTGAGTTCTCCGATCTAAATTCCATCTAAAGGTTCTTGATCTTGAATCACCCCCTAACTCACTGAACTAAAAGCTCTTATCAAATCTGAAATTCGATGAAGGGGACCAAAAAGAAATACCGCAGCTTCCTTGATCTTTGACATTAGTGACAGCTCCTTTCTTCCTCCAATCAACAGAATCTGGAACGGTCGCGCGATTGTTCTCGGTAACACCCAGACTCTGTCCCTTAGACATCAGCGACGGCGCCGGAGCAGAGAGTCCAAGACGAGAGGCCTTGAACTCGTGGTGAGTCAGATCCGCGAAGGCATTGAGGGAGAGAGAATAAGTAGAGTTAGTGATGAGATTGTGGTGGGTAACGAAGTCGTGATTATCTCTGAAGATTTGAATCCTGTGTTGCCTCTCCTCTTCCGAACCGTACGTTTTGCCATGTCTCTGGCACCAGTCGTCGAACAGCTCAGAGATTTCATCGGAAGATGAAGATGAAGATGACGTCGGGAAAATCAGAGAAGAAACCAGAAGAAGGAAGAAGAAAGTGAGAGAAACAAAGGAAGACGATGATGACATTTCTTTCCTTACGGGAAAAAAGAGTATTTTTGTTTAGTCGTCGTGGAGATGGTTTGGCCTAGAAATAAGGAGAGATTTGTTTTTTCCCATTTCTTGTGAGATTTTAGCCAGTAAGGTGGAGACTTGAGAGTTGAGACTGCAACGTCTTACAAAACGCGCGGTTTGTTTTAACGTTTGTAACGTTAAAAAAAAGCGTTTGGCGTTAAAGCGCCTGATTATAGTTATTAAAAACCCAGTAGGCCAGTACTGACGATCGGGCCAGACAGGCCCATTTACAATCAAAATCAAAACACATTATTAGTTTCCTACTACACTCTGTAAATCATTGATTTATCGTTGTTGTTTTTTGGTCAACACTAAAAATCATTGTTAATGTTGAGTAAATCTATCATATACTTTAGTCAAAAACCTATCATATACTTTTTTAAGCAAAAGAAAGCAACTTTAGCCTTTTAGGTTATAAGACCACCACTCCCTATTGTAGGTTAATGAGCAGTGTACTTTGGACCTACTTACGACTTTAGGGCATTATCCCTTTTCCGTAAATATTTCTCATATTTTAATTAGTAAATAAGATCACGCGGAGACCAGAGCGGAGTAGTAACCAAAGAAATGTTTATGTGCTTAAAGTTTTCAGAATTCATATAACATAAATCTTTTCACATATATTTTATCAATCAACCTAAAACGAGAATATATTTCCACATATTGTCTAAAATTTAGAATTTTCTTTCCAATCAATTTTTTAAGAATTTTCTCTCCAAACATTTTTTTTTCTAAAACCTTAATTTTGTATTGACTTATTATGATAGAACGAGCGACAAAGAAACGAACACATGCTCATCCTCACAGGCTCACACTCACACTTTTGAAAAGAAAAATAGTGTGGCGTTAAGCCTTACCTAACTGTCCACAAGTAAAGGCTACTTTTACTATATAATAACCAGCAAATACGAAAGTGGCTTTCTCTTTTGAATATAATTTTTTTCCTACAACAGTATTTAAATTCACTAGAAAATTCCAACAACATATTGTTGTTTTATTGTATCTTATCATAAGGTATAAATTAGAATATGTCCCATATAAATGCATGTTTAATTAGACAATAAACACAAAATATTATTTTCTTTTGTAAGAATATCCATTAAAGTTGAAATAAGCTGTAGACCAAAAGTTTAAATATCCGGTTATACTTTTCTTATTAGGTAGGCTGAGGTTTGAAAATTGATTCTTAATGTTACAGTATTAGGAGACATCCGATAAGAAGTAATCTTTATGAAATTTGAATAACTAAACAGACTTTATACTTATAGTTTACTGGTTTGTATTAACTATTGTGTTACAATGCAGATTAATCCGTTAGTGAAAAAGTGGATAGACGGAAAAAAATACATTATATAAGTACTTTCTCTCTCTCTATATATATATATATATAACTAGGCATAAAATTTTAATTCTATATTTAAAAAAAAAAAGATTTATCATGCTTATAATGATGAGTTGTCCTTTCATAATCTCGTTTGATTCAAAACGGTAGAAATTGAGAAACAAAGGGAGAAGAAGAAGTAGAGAAGTGTGGAAAACAAAATTAACGCAGAAACAACAAAAATCTAAGGTTTAGCTTTTTCTATCTGATCAGTCACCAGGAAAAATACTAAATAATTTTTTCATGTGAAGCTCTTCGATCGAAGAAGAAAAAGAAGAAGAAGAAGACAATCGCCAAATGCTTGACTTTGGTTTCCGGTCTTCTTCAAAACAGCTCAAGGTGATCATCATTTTCGCTCTTCTACCTAATGATATCGCTGCGAATCTTTTGAATGGCTTCGCTCCTTATTCTCTCAGTGTGCTTTTTCGACTTCTTTTTTAGTTGAATTAGGGTTCTTCTGGGTAGTACCTGTTTTGCTGATTTTCTGAGCTGCTCGTTGTTTTGTTGTAGAAACTGAATTTTCAATACAAACCGTGTCGATTACTAATCAATTGTAGTCGGCAGTAGATCTGATCGGTCTTAATTGGGCTGGGTTTCATCTATATTACTAGGTGGTAATAGTGTATCGCCACTAGTCTAAAGTTCATCAGTGCTTACAGAAGTTTGAAGTTTCCTGTTAAATTGACTACTTTTTTGTATCTCTTTGTGATCACAGACTTACTAGCGATTAGGTTTTAGAACTTAGAGTGTGAGGTATATGCTAATTTGTGATCCCATTGTTAGTTTTCTTTTTTTCTCTTCTGAAATTTCCTTGCTCACGTAGGTATTGGCTTCTATCTTCTGCCAATATCTCTTTTTTCGTTTTCTTAGCTGCTTTTTTTGAGCGGTTGATAAGGGAACATAAGGAGACTCAAGCCATAGAGTCATTTTATTGAGGGATAATTGATTTCTGCCAAAACTTGTGGATATACATATGTACAAGCTATAAAAAAAGTTCATGGCTATTCTGTGATATCAGTTCACTATTTACCAATGATCAAGATCCCTGAGCTATTATACACCTTTTTCTTACGCAAATGACCTTAACATTCTACTAGGTAGATCGGTTCTTTGATGGGATGGGACACCAAATCACTAAGGGTTATCATGCCATCAAATACTAGTACGTGTTATCTTCAGAATAAATATCATGGCTTCTTCTGGACTGGGAAACGGAGTAGGGAGTTCAAGATCTGCCAAAGGTGTAAAGACCTCTTCTAGTTCAGTCGATTGGTTGACTAGAGATTTGGTTGAGATGAGGATAAGAGACAAGGTAGAGACCGACGATGAGAGGGTAAGTCTTGCATTGCTTATTTGCTTTGCATCTCTTTTTCATGTTCTACTGTTTTTAGCTTGATTCCTTATCATGAGCTTATCGATATTGTGGAGTAGCTCATCAGTGTCTGAGGTTTTTGTTATGATTCAGGATAGTGAACCAGATATAATTGATGGGGCTGGTACTGAACCTGGCCATGTGATTAGAACCACAGTCCGTGGACGAAATGGTCAATCAAGACAGGTTGGATTGTTATGGAAAATTGTATGCGTAAATTGGTAACGTTGTTATCTAACTCTTTCTCATATAGATGTTTATTTGGATTGACAGACAGTCAGTTACATATCAGAACATGTAGTTGGTACTGGTTCCTTTGGCATGGTTTTCCAAGTAAGTTAACATCCCTGATGCCTTACTATTGATTTGGGTCCATTCCCCACGCATTTATGTTTCCTTCTGGTAGGCCAAATGTAGGGAAACTGGGGAGATTGTTGCCATCAAGAAGGTTCTACAAGACAAGCGTTACAAGAACAGGGAGCTACAAATTATGCAGATGCTAGACCATCCCAATGTCGTTGCTTTAAAGCATAGCTTCTTCTCAAGAACAGATAATGAAGAGGTTTATTTGAATCTTGTCCTTGAGTTTGTGCCTGAGACCGTCAATCGTGCTGCAAGAAATTACAGTAGGATGAACCAGCTGATGCCATTGATATACGTTAAACTCTACACCTATCAGGTAACTTTTGTTTCATGAAGCATCATAAGCACTCACTTAAATTGTAATCTCTGGCTCCCTTTCTATAGTTAACAGCATGAGACGGTTTCTTTTTCTTAAAAAAATTATTCTGAATGTGTTTGTGTATCTATGTTTTAATAGTGCAATGAACTTGTAACTGCATGCCAGACTGATAATTTTTTTGGCATTCTCCAAAGATACTTGACAAGTTTCTGTTAATGGGCACAGATTTGCAGGGCGCTTGCTTACATTCATAATTGCTTTGGTCTTTGCCACCGTGATATTAAGCCTCAAAACCTGCTAGTAAGCTCTTTTGTATCTCCCTGTTTCAAAAGAAATTTATAACACCTAATTCTGTCTGTTAAATCCTTTTCAAGTTTCTGAGTTCTTTGCCTCTTCAAATCGGGAATATACATACACTGTTGAATATTCTTTACATTTGATAGTGTCATACTAGGTTTAGATTCTGACATTATAAATATATGATAATAACATTCCTCGAGTTCTACAACGGGCTCTGTATACTGTTAATGTCATCTACGATCTTCACAGTTGTACTAGGCTTCGCTTTTCGAGTTTAAATTATTGATAAATGCTATTAGTTGAAACAGGATTCTGAAAACTAAATTTCTGGAAAGTAGTTGTATTATTGAGCTAGTTTTGGTTTAAACGAACTGGTTTAAAGTAACATGTCTGCGCTTAACTATCTGCACCTAATTAGAATTTTTTTTTTATAAGTTGTCTTGTTTTAAACTAACTGCATTAGATTTGACTTTAGATCTGTTGTTGTGCAGGTAAACCCACATACGCATCAGCTAAAAATCTGTGATTTCGGGAGTGCAAAAGTGTTGGTAAGGTTTATTAACGCATTTTTTAACGAATCCATTTGTGGAATATTACAAAAACTTTTTCTCCGTAGGTGAAAGGAGAACCCAATGTTTCTTACATCTGTTCTAGATACTATCGTGCTCCAGAACTCATTTTTGGCGCCAGCGAATACACAACTGCAATCGATATATGGTCCACTGGTTGTGTGATGGCTGAATTGCTTCTTGGACAGGTTAAAGCAATAAAAAATTTGCTCTAGCTATATGCTTTTTTTTGCTATTCATTCTGTTTCTTCCCTTCTCTTACTTCTTTGTGTCCTTACTAACTTGTCATACAGCCTCTGTTCCCTGGTGAAAGCGGAGTCGATCAGCTTGTTGAAATCATTAAGGTAGCCTTCTATTAATTCTTAAAAAGGTTTATTTCAAAATTTAGAGCAAACCACCTGGGCTTGCAGTGATTGATAAGTGCTTAGAGAGATTTTGTTTACAAGTTGTTGTTCTATCTATACGTACCAGACTACGACATCAGCTTGTTTTGCAGATTGTCAACTTTATATCTGAACTTCTGGGTCACAATTTGAGACGTCTATTGTTGAGTTAATATTCAGTACAAAAGAAAGCAATTAATTTGACTGCTCGGTTTAAGTAGAGAATGCACCTCAACCTTTTCTAGGACACCTTATATTCCTATTTCGTGTGCTTTTATTTTTTCATGCAGGTTTTAGGTACACCAACAAGGGAGGAAATCAAGTGCATGAATCCAAACTATACAGAATTTAAATTTCCCCAGATAAAACCCCATCCATGGCATAAGGTATGCCTTCTAGTGTTAATGATTATCTTCTACCAGGTCTTCCTGAATGATCTTTTTGTGGTTTATCATCAGGTCTTCCAAAAACGTTTACCACCAGAAGCGGTTGATCTTCTATGTAGGTTCTTTCAATATTCCCCTAATTTGAGATGCACAGCTGTAAGTGATCCATGGTTTTGTGCCCTTCATTGTGTAATATACTTTCCTATTGTTTCAATTCAGGATCTAAAGTTATAAGCACATTAAAAAAAAAATTGGTGTTTTTGTAGTTGGAAGCTTGTATCCATCCGTTATTTGATGAACTAAGGGACCCAAACACTCGTCTTCCCAATGGCCGGCCACTTCCTCCGCTTTTCAACTTCAAGCCGCAAGGTACAGTTCCCTTATTTTTCTTGTTGGACCGTTCCATGGAGAACAGCTTCTTGTAGGCTGGTAAATCATACTTCTTGTTGGACCTCTTATGAGATCTAACATTTATGCTCTATCACATGCTGTGTTTTGCACCTGATTGCTAATAAAATGTAAACCTCAAAACCAAATTTTAAATTATTAGATGCTCTTTAAAAAATGAGGATGATCACTAAAGCGAAGTCACAAGAATGATGAACAGTGTGGGCTCCTATAGGAAAGGAAACAGCTCTCTTTTAAAAACGTTTTGTTCTCCGTTTGAGAATCTCTGATGCTTTTCTGACTTTCCGAAATTCAAATTCATGGACTGATTTTTTGTGTTTGCAGAGCTATCTGGCATCCCTCCTGAAATCGTGAACCGTCTTGTCCCAGAGCATGCACGTAAGCAGAACCTCTTCATGGCTTTGCATGCCTAAGAAGCTTATCGGTTTTTTTGGTTCTGTATAAGCTCTCTTGATATTGGTATTTGAAACAGCCAGAGGGCATTTCATACCTCTCTTCTTCTTTTGGGTGGTTATCTGGAAATGAGGGTGCATGAATACAAACAGTAGTTGAGGTTGCTGGGTTATAAACCACTTGTTTACCATATAAATGTGGGTTGGGATGTTTGATTTCCAAAGATTTTAAAATTTAGTTTTAAGGAATAATACCGACAACAAAATCAAACCTATTGTTAGGTGATGTTTATGGATTAAAAAAAAATTTACATAAATTATAACCAATAACACGAATGAAGAGATGTAAGCATGTAAATATTCATAGGAATAATCATTTGTCGATAATTCAAGCCAATATATCAAAAAACCACGATAATTATGAGTGATCGCACAATAAATTTAAAATCTGCTTTTTCCAGACTTTGATAGATCGATATTGATTTCACAATATTCATAAAATATTTACTTGGTTTTACATTTGTCGACCTAATTTTTTTTTTTCTTAAGTTCACGATTTATTATTTTAACAAAACAAAGTTCACGATTTATTCATTCTTTTAATTATTTTTTTTGCATTCATTCATTCATTTTTTGATTAATTAATTAATTAGAAGAAAAAGTAAACCCAAAAGCAAAGGAAGGATTCGAGAAACAGTTTAAAGTTTAAACCCTTGTCGACGCTGGTCCGAGTCCAAACTCTCAACTCTGCAACTCTTACTGTCTCTATCTCTTCCTCTCTTTCGCAAACTTGGGTTCCAACTTTCCGACATGTCGTTGTGTACATCTAATTTCCATCCTTCATCTTCTTCTATTAATCTCTTCTGCAACAACAACAACACACCTAAACCCTTTCTTCTCTCTCTCGGATTCGCCACCTCTCATTCTTCTTCCTTTGTTGCTCCTCTCAAATTTTCTACCACTAATCACGCCCTTAGCTCAAGTTTCTCTTCGAACCGATTCCAAAGACGCCAGTTTTGGCTCCGGTGCGTCTCAAAGGAATCCGAGCCATCTATTTTGGTTGTTCCCGGCGGTAACGGCGGCTGTGGTAAAATCCGGCGATACCCTTTTGCTCGCTTTAGTTTGATAATGTTCAGTGGATTTATATATCTCTGACACTTTGATTATTAAACAAATTTGGTAGGTTACGTATTTAGTTGTTGGCTGTGATTGTAGAGATATCGAATTTGAACGCCAGTGCCCCATTGCCTTACTGTTGGTTTGAGATAGAATCATATTATACTATGCGAAACTAAACGCAGGTGATTATAAGCAATGGATTTTGTAGTAATATCGTTTCAATTTCTGCAGAAGAGAGAGTGACTGTTCTTGTAATCGGTGGAGGAGGGAGAGAACACGCCCTTTGTCATGCCTTGAAACGATCTCCGTCTTGTGATTCTGTGTTATGCGCACCAGGAAACCCCGGTATTACAAGTTCCGGAGATGCTACTTGCATACCTGATCTTGACATATCAGACAGTTTAGCTGTGATCTCTTTCTGTCAAAAATGGAATGTCGGGTTAGTGGTTGTTGGGCCTGAAGTGCCCCTTGTTGCGGGTCTGGCCAATGACCTGGTTAAGGCCGGCATCCTCACCTTTGGCCCTTCTTCTCAAGCTGCTGCTTTGGAAGGTTCCAAGAACTTTATGAAGAATCTTTGCCACAAGTACAATATCCCTACTGCTAAGGTTTGCGTCACTCTCTCTTTTTCATTTTCATATTTTTTAGCCAAATAAGGTTATAAGCTTTGAAGAAGTGCAGTAGCTCAACTCTTACCTGCAAGTGTACTGTATGTAGCGTGTGAGTTGGTTAGTGAGCGGTTGGTGAGGGCTGGGTTTATAAGAATGTCTGAGCAGCTTGTTTTGGTTGGCATTTTGGCTGAGGGTTCGGTAAATTGGAATAAGAATAGGAGTTTCGTAGCGTTGATCTTATCATAAGGATTCCAATTTGATGTGGCTAATACAGTAATACTGAATCGAATTCAAATGCAGTATAAAACATTTTCTGATGCATCCGCTGCGAAAGAATACATTCAAGAAGAAGGGGTTCCGATTGTGATAAAAGCGGACGGATTAGCAGCTGGAAAAGGAGTCACTGTTGCGATGAAACTAGAGGAGGCGTTTGAAGCTGTTGAGTCTATGCTGGTCAAAGGTGTGTTTGGCTCTGCAGGATGTCAGGTGATCGTGGAGGAGTTTCTGGAGGGAGAAGAGGCTTCCTTTTTCGCGCTTGTGGATGGAGAAAACGCCATTCCTCTGGAATCAGCTCAGGACCACAAGCGGGTTGGAGATGGAGATACGGGTCCTAACACGGGTGGAATGGGAGCGTATTCTCCTGCACCAGTCTTGACCAAGGAGCTGCAGGATGTGGTAATGGACTCTATAATTCATCCCACTGTTAAAGGAATGGCAGAAGAAGGATGTAAGTTTATTGGTGTTCTGTTTGCGGGTCTCATGATCGAGAAGAAATCCGGTTTACCTAAGCTGATTGAGTTCAATGTCCGGTTTGGAGATCCAGAATGTCAGGTGAGAAACTGAAAAAACACGGTTTAGTCTCGGTTAGATTGTTTTTCTAAACAATGGAGCTTCTTGTTTAACACAGGTACTGATGATGCGTCTAGAGTCTGACCTAGCAAAAGTTTTGCTAGCGGCATGTAGAGGCGAGCTAAGCGGTGTGTCGCTAGATTGGTCAAAAGATTCAGCGATGGTGGTTGTAATGGCAAGCAAAGGTTATCCTGGGGCTTATGAGAAAGGATCAATCATCAGAAACCTTGAAGATGCTGAAACGGTTGCCCCAGGAGTGAAGGTTTTCCATGCGGGAACGGATCTTGATTCAGAAGGGAATGTTGTAGCGAGTGGGGGACGTGTTCTTGGGGTCACGGCAAAGGGTAAAGACTTGGAAGAGGCGCGTGAAAGAGCGTATTGGGCGGTCCAACAGATCAATTGGCCTGGAGGTTTCTTTCGGCGCGATATTGGCTGGAGAGCGCTTCGCCACAAACAAGTGGCGACGACAAATGACTCATGAGAAACAAAATTTTGTGGAATGGCTTGTAAACGAAGAAACCAAAACATAAAGACTCGCTTTAAATCTGTTAAGAGATTATTCAAATTAACTTTTTGTTACTTAATTTGGGTCATATAAACCATAAAAACCCAAATTTGTTGTTTCTCTAGAAATTTCAGTGGTCGTTTGGTAAATTTTCGAAATTACGGGTGTCATTTGCAAAGAAAAAACTGAAACTGTATAATGTAGGTAATATCGTAAAGTTTGGGTAAAATTGAAAACGGAGGAGATGACCAGTGGGTTCAAAATTCCAAGACCCTAAATTTCAAATCCCAGTCTTCCTCTCCATCTCTAATCAATGTTCCTCAAATCCCCAGCCGTAAGGAGGAAACTCTTGAACTTTATTGATGTTTTCCCGAGAAAGGTCTCGAGTCTAAGAAAATTATGTTCTTCTTCAGCTACGATCGCCGGGAGCCCTTGCCCACCCAGAGATGACGTAGCTGTCATCGCTGGTCTCATAGAGAAGCAGCACTGGTCAAAGCTCGGAATTCATTTAAAAGACATAAACCCGAACGAACTGTTTCAACAGTTGATTTGTTCGGAGCTTGACCCAGATTTGTGTCTCCGGTACTATACCTGGTTAGTGAAGAACCGTAACATCTCTGTTTCGCTAGAGCTCACGTTTAAGCTCTTACACTCTCTTGCGAATGCGAAAAGGTACTCTAAGATCCGATCTTTCCTTGATGGGTTTGTGAGGAAAGGATCCGACCATGTTCACTCGATCTTCCATGCTATTTCAATGTGTGACAATGTTTGCGTCAATTCGATTATAGCTGATATGTTGGTATTGGCTTATGCGAACAATTCGAGATTCGAGTTAGGATTTGAGGCGTTTAAGCGTGCAGGTTATTATGGGTATAAGTTATCGGCATTGTCTTGTAAGCCTTTGATGATTGCGTTGTTGAAGGAGAATCGATCTGCGGATGTTGAATATGTACATAAGGAGATGATTAGGAGGAAGATTCAACCAAATGTGTTTACTTTCAATGTCGTTATCAACTCTTTCTGCAAAACAGGGAAAATGAACAAAGCTAGGGATGTTATGGAGGACATGAAAGTGTATGGATTGTCTCCAAATGTAGTCAGTTATAACACTATCATCGATGGGTACTGCAAGCTTGGGGGAATTGGGAAAATGTACAAAGCAGACGCGGTTTTGAAGGAAATGGTGGAGAGTAAGGTGTCCCCGAACTTGACTACATTCAATATATTGATTGATGGGTTCTGGAAAGATGACAATTATCAGGGGAGTGTGAAGGTGTTTAAGGAGATGCTGGACCAAGACGTGAAACCGAATGTGATCACTTATAATTCACTTATAAATGGTTTGTGTAATGGAGGAAAAGTAAGCGAGGCTATTGGTATGCATGATAAGATGGTGAGCGCAGGTGTGCAGCCTAACTTAATAACTTACAATTCTCTTATAAACGGGTTCTGCAAGAACAATATGCTAAAGGAAGCTCTTGATATGTTTGACTCAGTAAAAGGCCAGGGAATCGTTCTTACTGCTAAAACGTATAACATGCTGATCGATGCATATTGTAAGTCAGGAAAAGTCGAGGACGGGTTTGCACTGAAAGAAAAGATGGAACAAGAAGGGATAGTACCAAATATTGGAACTTATAATTGCTTAATTGCCGGTCTATGTAGAAATGACAACATAGGAGCAGCTAAGAAGCTTTTTGATCAACTGGGTAGCAAAGGACTTCCTGATCTTGTGACATATCACATTCTTATGGATGGTTATTGCAGTAAAGGAGAATCAAGAAAAGCAGCGATGCTTTTGAAAGAAGGGATATCAAAGATGGGTCTGAAACCAAGACATCTGACATTTAACATTTTGATGGAAGGCTACTGTGAGGAAGGAAATCTGAAAGCAGCAGCGAATGTGAGGGCACAGATGGAGAAAGAAAGGCGGTTGCGGATGAATGTAGCATCATATAATGTGCTTCTAAAAGGATATTCCCAAAAGGGAAAGTTGGAGGATGCAAACAGGCTGTTGAATGAGATGCTGGAGAAAGGTCTAATCCCAAACCGGATAACCTATGAAATAGTTAAAGCAGAAATGGTAGATAAAGGTTTTGTCCCAGATATTGAAGGGCATCTATTTAACGTCTCCACAAAATCATAATCTTTCACTGATCATCATGAGAAGCAATTCCCTGCTATGTGGCCTTATTATTCGCATGATTGACTCCACGCTGGTTCCTGAGGTCAACATACTCACTCTCTTTCTCTCATGGAAAGAGCTGATCACTACAAGTACTGAAGCAAATGCCAAGGATGAGACAGTGACAAAAGATGAAACTAGACCCTGCAGAATATTGTTCTATCAGAGACCAGGATGACTCTCAAACCTACCAGATCGTGTAGCGTTATGCTACAGCATGTTCTTCTCTGCTATGCATACAGGTTCCTGGGTTATGTAATGAAACTGAGGAAAAGTTCTTGTAACTTTACTGTGTAGCATTAGCGTAATTACTGACACCATATTGAAATTTGTAGAAATCTGTCATGATAGATTCTATGTGACAGTGAGATTATACAAATAACTGAAGCTCTGATCAACAAACTGAATTCCATTACCAAGGTTTTAACATTAACACCTGAAAGTGGGTGATCCAGCCAGTGGCTGAACCAAACATCCACCAAAGACAAAGTTTTGCAAGTCACACTGGATCATACAAGGGCATAGATAACAAGATTTGAACCCTTAGACACGACCTTGCCACAGACATTCTTGCTGAACCTTCTCAGTTTTCAAAAGCCTCTCGATTTCATTGGGAGGATTCATCCCTAGACGCAGTGCACGCTCCCATCGATCAAGTCTTGTCATACCCAAGCACGGACCGTAGGCCATGTTCATGTCAAATTGTCTGAGCATCTCCTCGTTCTTGTCATAATCGTCTGTTGAAACACAACAATGCCACAATTATGTCAATAAGAGAAAAACCACCGAGTCAGCTTAATAAAGCTATGATTTCACGGCTAAGTTTGGATCGGACCCTAAATCTCGTATGAGATTGGAGTTAAACCCTAGATGTTTCCTACCGAATCGATGAATTTCATGAAACAGAAGGGATAATTAAAGAATCACATCATCAAGAGTATCGAAATTAAGCACCCAACAATGGAGAGAAAGAAAACAGGGATAATTTCCCGAGAAGATTTATAATTCAATCAAATGCATAGTAAATCAGAGACAGAGACAGAGAAAGAAAAAAAAACCCTAAGCAGAAACTTGTATGAACACAAAGAAGTAAACGCAGGGTACCGTTGAGATCGAAGGAGCCGTGTGAAATCAACGCCGCAGGCTGCGTAGCATCAGAGCCTTGAGTGGCCGCGTGTTTGGGAGAGACTTTCCGGGAAGAAGACTTGGACTTGGAGATACCTCCGGTTATATTGCTTTTCGTCTGCTTGTAGAAACCCTTCAAATTCTTCGCCGTCGTCGCCATAACCTCTCTCTCCTTCTCTGCAGTTCAAATTTTGAATCAACTTTCCTTTTGGCTTCGACGAGACGATTGAGACAGAGGGGTGACTTTTTATCTCGGTCTTATAAAATCCGCCCACTGATGATAATGGGCTTGATTCTCGGCCCGTTTAATTTGTTTTCTTTCTTTTTAATCCATTTTTATTAAAATAAAAACCGTACAAAGAGAAAGATGTAATACAAAAAGTTCCACTAACAGAATAATACAAAAAGTTCCAGAACTTCAATCTCATAGTTTTATTAGAACTGGAATCAACTGTTGATAATAGTAATACATGTGAAGGATCCGAAGGAGTAAATCATTTTTCCTTGTCCTACACTACTTGAACCAATGGAGCTAAGTCCATGATTAAATTTTGCACCAATCTGAGTGGATCCGCAAACAAAATTCTTGTCCAAAAGTGATTTATCCCAAAATTAATTAGTTAGCCATATGATGCTAATAAATGGACATAATTTGTTGACAAAAAAAAATGGACATAATTTTAGCAATCGTAAATGTACAATAAATTATATATCGATGACATATGTATCTATTTCGATTAAAAAAATCAGGAAAGTTTCTTTGGTCGCTCAATCTCATGGCCGGAATGCATATATTAAAATTTAAAATATACATATTACCAATACTAATCTCAATGAGTGAGAAATTAAAAGAAAAAACAAATTAGAAGAAGAGTTACTAGAAGTAATATTAGAGGTGGAGAGGCCAACGAATGCCTTCTCTCCGACAAGGTAACGGAGCCGGCAAAGCTATGTGCGACGGTAACTTCTCCCCCGGCATCACTACCGATACATCCACCGCCATATTCACTTGAACCTGCCATGTCATATTCCTTATAATTAGTGTCAAAAATAATTGATACACACAGTTATAAGAAGTCACGTTCAGTTCTCATATTTTTAACTCCAATTATTTTAGGGAAAAAATAGATTTATTTTACAATAACAAAAAAATCTACAAAAACAAACTTTTTTTTTTGGACGTTGGATAGGCCCTAGATACACATTTGCTTAGCTGCGACTTATTCTATAAGAAAACAAAGATTAAATAACAACTTGGTTCTTGCTTTTCACTTTCTTAAGTTGGGTTTATTTTTCTATTAAATTTTGAAGAATGTTTTGATTTTTCAAAGGATTTCGCACCGAAAAGAGAAGCAATTTTTATTTTGCACAAAAACAAAGAAAAGCTTGCTCTACAGTGGCAAGTTAATGCGCTTCGGCTTTTAAAAAAGGACAAAAATTCTTTTGAGAAAAAATGCTTTAATAACTTTTTTGTTTACCATGGATGCTTGATCAGCAAGTTTCTGGAACTGAGTGGACCCATCTCTGCTCTGGTTCTGTCTTTGTCTGATCCGATGTGGTGAATCAAATGAAGAATTCTCAGGCCTGAAGAGATGCTCGAAAATTGCCATGATCAAGAACATGGAGATGAGTATCGCCGTCGCTACAAACCCAAAAGAGATCGCATTCATCGACGTCGACGATCTCCATGGCCCTTCACTCTCTCCATCTCTGCTACTGTATATGCTCCACGAGCTCGACTCGTTCATTTTCTCCTTGTGGCATGCGAGCTTTGAGCTTTTTCTGGGTTTGAAGTCGACTGGATATTCTCTTCCTTTTTTTTTTTCTATGGAGAAATCAAATCAAAGATCTAATCGAAAAGGAAGAATCAGGAACCTCAACTCCTTCAAATCGTTCTTCTTCCTCTATGTATTGTCAAGACCGTGGAGAGGAACAGAAGAGAGAAAACTCAGAACTCTAGACCAAGAAACAAAACCCAAGTGAAAAATGATAATCAGGAACTAGAGAAATAGAAAAGGTGAGATATATTCACGTTGTCGACGACAGTCTCTAGTTCATTATTCCTCTGTTTTTTTGTGTGAAGAAAGTGAAAAGCAGAACAGCGAGGAAGAAGAAACAAAACACACACTCTGTGCAATGTTGATGATGGGTTGTATATATATATTTATTTATTTAATATGTGCATATCAATTTAAAAAAAAAAAATTAGCAGAGAGTTAGTGGTGATAATGGTCCCTAGGGCCTAAGCAGTAGGAACAGACATAAAAATCTTGGTCCCTGGATCCTATATATTCCTATGATCTCATCCCCTTCAGGACCTTCACTGTCTTTTGTTAAAACCCTGACAACTCCACATTCTTTTTTAAATTAGTTCATTTCTATTTCACCTCTTTTTATATATTTTATATAATATTTTAAAGTTTCTTAAAATTCAAGTTATGAGAATGTGACAAGTGCCCTTTATTTTACTAAAATTTGTATTTAATCCTCTAATATCTTAAGTTTTCACTAAACATAAGTTATAAAAAAT